>VDFB02082008.1:23519-132667 GCA_007258455.2 Sequoia sempervirens
ATTAGGTTTGAACTCCATGACGAAGATTGGCAGTAAACCAATCCTTGTTGATAAGCTGAAACTTCCAGTACAGAACACTATATATTAATTTCTCTGTTTTATTTTTGCATTCACACTCTCTGGCATTTTCCTTGTTCAAGTGCATGGAAAGAGAAAAAACAATATCATCTTTATCATTGTTCTTTCTTTACAAAAGGCCATAAGTATTGGTGTCTTAAACATTTTTTGTTCTGTTTCGACTCTTAAAGGTTGCATCTTTCTAACAGAACCTTTATTGGTTCAAGTGGAATTTGACAATCAATTTCAAAAAACTGAGTGAATGGAAAAGCTCTGCTAAGCAAGAAAATGTGGTTCAGGAGCACTAGATCGAAAGGACCAAAAGCCATGTTAGACTTAGGGTCTTTATGTGCCAAGCCTTAGATATTTACTAATTTGGGTATGTAATGCATGAATTGGGCTCGAGTAAATGCCATGTTAGGATCTTTATGTACCCCACTTCAAAGTTTTACTTATTTGGGTATCTAATGCATGGATTGAGTTGCAAGCATGAACCATGTTAGGATCTTTATGTACCCAAATTTACAGTTTAACTAATTTGAGTATGTAATGCATTTTTTGAGCTGTGAGTAAACTCATGTTAGGATCTTTACGTAACCCACATAAATGTTTTACTTATTAGTTATTTGGGTATCTAATGCTTGGATTGACGTGCAAGTATGAACTATGTTAGGATCTTTATGTACCCAAATTTACAGTTTTACTAATTTGAGTATGCAATGCATTATTTGAGCTGTGAGTATAACCCATGTTAGGATTTTTACGCACCCCACTTTATGATTCTACTTATTTGGCACCTAATGCATGGATTGAGCTGCAAGTATAAGCCATGTGAGGATCTTTGTGTAAACAAATTTATAGTTTTGCTAATTCGTGTATGTAATGCATTGTTTGAGCTGTGAGTAAAATCCATGTTAACTTCTCTATGTACCCCCAAACTTCATATTTTTACTAATTTAGGTATGTAATGCATGGATTGAGTTGTTCTTACTTAGGGCCTTTATGCACCCAACTTTATAGTTTTAGGAATTTGGGTAGGCAGTGCATGGATTGAGGAGTAAGCAAGCAAAGCACGTATACATACCAGGCTTTCAGTAAAGTCGTGTAGCATGACCTTGAAGAAGCAGGAGCCAGTGAAATTGGACATACCATGAGTTCTGTGACATGTTTGGGTACATTTCAGGCATGCAGTATATCTTCCTTTACCTTCTCTTCCCTCGGTTCCTCCCATTTTTATTGTCTATGCATTCAAAGTGAGGAGAGTGAGGGGAGTTATAAACAAAATGAGTACATGCACAAAATGGTACTTTTTCCGTTTGATCGTCGTCGCGCCAGCTCATGTGAGGAGAGCGAACGATATTTCGACAAATCTTCTGGGCAATCGATAAAAATTGTCACGTCTCCAGACTTTGGGGATGTAATGCCATCTTTTTGGTTAAATTTAACTTCATTGTTTTCACGAACGCACGCCGTGCTTATGAATGAATGAAAGATTTTAATGACGTCCACGAGACTAAACAGTCTATGGGACCAAGACCCAAACTTAATTTTCTTTCATGCTTTTTTCTAAATCAGATCTCCTACTATTGATTTTGACTAGAAGGCTGGCCGTCTGGTTGATCTTATCCTCCTCGAATAACTGCTGCATATCATCCATACCCAAACTATTTGCATATTGTTTACGGATGTCTTCATAAGCTATGCAATCCAAGAAGAAGTGCCGCTCTGTCTCAACCACCCCCTTATTGCAGAATATGCAGGTTCTTTCTTCCCACGTTTCCTTAGGAGACTTCCATCTACCGGTCTCGCACCTAAGATGATGTGATCCTGTCCTCATCTGTGCTATTAACACCCTCGCTTTCCCTTTAATAGCAGCCCCTAAATACGTTTTTTCACCATGATCCTTTGTCGGGTTAAACTCTTTGATGTAGTATGCTTTTTTTCGCCCAATCTAATTTGACCACATGGCAGCCCTAAATTTTTCCTTCACGTAATCTTTTATTTCACTATTGGTGTTGGGACACTCTTGCAAATTGATGTCCCACTTGTTCAGCCACTTGTTGTTCTGCTTCATCCAAGTTTTCTTTCTACGGTTTAGCACCTCCTCCATAACCGCTTTGGGCCACCGGTGGTTGTCCATGTTTTCAATCTTCTTTAGATAACTTATCAACCGAGTTATCGCGATGCCTCCAAGGGAAAAGCCCCCGCTTCAGCTAAAAGAATTTCATATGGGACCGTGGCCTTAACTTTGAGATTGCTTGTTATTAGGTGTTTTTGGATTCTTTCAATTTGTCTCCAGCTGCAATTTGACATATTGCTTCCCCACACTTCACACCCATAAAGTACAACTGGCGTGACAAGTAAACCAAAAAGAGTTTTCTTGGTTTTCCAATCCCAAAGTTCCGCTTTCCTACATCTGTTTTGCAGCAGGAAAAAGGCCTTCCACCCTCCCTGTATCCTTTTCGCCCGACAGGTCTCCCAGCTGAGCTTATGGTGAAAATCAATCCCAAGATACTTGTATTCTTTCACTATATCGAGTGGACTACCTTCAAAAAGAAAGATGTGTTGTTTTTCTTTTCTATTCAAAGAGAAAATCATGATTTTGGTTTTGGTGGTGTTCACTTGCATTCCCACTTCCTGACAGAAGTGTTCTAAAGCTTTCAAATGCTCTCTTAACCCATGAGCTGTTTTTGAAATCAAAATAAGATCGTCATTATGTAGACGCGATTTTGTAGCTCGGATTTTTCTTTCTTCCTTGCTTTTAAAAAAATTCCAAATTATTGGAATTGTACTGCCATGATTGGTTTGCCATGAGAATAAGAACTGCAAAAGACATTAACGGATTTTAGTTTTAGTGTATACGGAAGTATCCACATATTTAACAATCATTAATTACCATATATATTTTATTGGATGGTATTATTTTTATCCAAATAAACATTCCAAAATTACTACTATTGTAACTCATTTTGTTAGTTAGTTATTAATAAGTTGGTTTTATTAAAAAATATAATATTAAATTAAATTTTTATTATGTATAATGTTTATATTTTCAATTTAAGAAAGGCCTAAAGAAAAAGGTGGTACAAAAGAAGGAACGAAAGAAATCTAAATCCAAGTCTAGAGGAAGGTCCAAAACCCATAGAAAGAGCAAAGTGAGATGTTTGAATTGTAGTAAGTAGGTTCATGTAAAGAAGAAATGTAAAAGTCAAAAGAACTTTGAGAATTCCTATATTAAAAAAATATTTGATGATGATGATGATTTGATTGTTTACATTATTTATATATGCTAGCATTGCTAGTGATGATTTTTTGGTTGATTGATCTAGGTACTTCCTACCACGAATCCTCGTAAGGGGTGGTTTGTGCAATATAGTGCATGTAATGGTGGAGAGGTGTACCTTGGTGACAACAACACCTTTAAGATAGTTGGCTAAGGAAAGGTAAAATTAGTTTTTAGTGATGGGAAAGTGAAAATTCTTATTGATGTGTTACACATTTTAGGACTCAAGTACAAGGAATTTAATTTTTATTTTTAAGATGAATGATATTGTAGCATTGAAAAATGTACTCCTTTACATTTTCATGCTTTGTTTGGGCCCCTCATTTAAATTGAACTTAATTAGGCCTTAATAAGCACTATTTTACATCTACAAGCCCATTAAATTACATTTTTCAAATGGTAAACCTGACAATAATTAATACTTAAACATAACAATTTTCCTTGAGCAATGTGTGTTCCAAGAATAGGGACCTGGGGGTGAATGGGTCCTCCCTGTTGATAGATGGTCAACGCTCCCTTCAGGATTTGCAACATGGCTTAACTACCTCTCGTGGATCCATTAACTTTGGTGGTTGTATCAGGCATTAGCAGGTGAATATTTTGGTGCAACAGCAAATGTGGGGCCAACAATTGGTTTTAGAGCCAAAGGTTATGGGTTTGAATCCCCTCGAGTAATGTTGAGGGGGAGATTGTTGGCAAATGGTCAACGCTCCCTTCGGGATTCACAACATGGCTTAATTGCCTCCTATGGATCTATTAACTCTAGCAGTTGTATCGGGCATTAATAGGTCGACCTTTTGGTGCAACGACAACTATGGGGCCAACGCTCCCTAGGCCTTTGAACCTAAATTTAAATTCTGTTTTTGGTGGTATTTTAAGGTCCCCAATTCATATTTTGATGTTGGCTTGTGATGTTTAATTTTTGGAAGATTAAGGATACATACCTATAAATACAACGTTATTTCATCATTTCAAATCCTAGAAGCCTAGCATTTTCAAGAGAGCAAAAAGTATAGCAAAGTTTATGATCAAGAGCATTCAAGAGCAGAATTATCAAGGATTCATTACAACAATCAAGATCTCAAGCATCATGTCAAAGTATTTTGTAATCATGCATGTTTTTCGAGCTAGCATTGTAATGTAGGTTTCAAGATCTAAGTCAAGCATTCAAGTCAAAGATTCAAAGCAAGATTCAAGTATCAAGATCCACATCCATTAAAGCCATCTCATGCAATATTTCAGTCATTCCAAGGTTTATTCAAGGGCTTGTTGAATTCATAGTATTGTTCATTCTTCATTCCTTTCATGCTTTCATTATTTCATTTCAAGGTTTAATTACCAAAACAAGATTTGACCAAGGCAAACCCCCATTCACCCAAAAACAAACCATCTTTCCCTCTTGTATTTGTGTTGCAAATTTTAGGTTGAAGAAGTATTGAAGATCTTTTGAAGTGCAAGATTGGAAAAGTTGTCAAAGTTGTTGCCAAATCACAGAATCTCACCTATAGATATGATTTCTGACTTTTTGAAACTAAAACCTAGATCAAATAGAAGCTACAGACTGGTATTAGAGGCTCCCGAAAGTTTTCTAAAAACCCTAACAAAAGATCCATTCACCCATGGTCAAATGAGTCCTAGTTTACCTCTCAAAACTGCTTTTTAGTGACAAGTACACATCATTTAGAACTTCTCAAATTTGCAGGATTTTTTTTTTAATATTGAGATTTATATTGTTGTTTCAGTTTTGAATAGGCATAATTGAGTTGATTTTCTTTTCTTTTTTTCTCCCAAAAGTGTTGTTCAAGCTAATACCCCTGTCCTCAAACATAAGGAAATCTAAAGATTCCCCAATTGAGTTGAATCACCTAATGGTTGTAAGTCAATTCATTGCGGGGATCTCATTTCCTAATGAAAAAAGGAAGATAGGGCCTAGTATCACCCCATTTATATTGGTGAACTTACATTTAAATCTAATTTTTGAAAAATATGAAACTGCAACCACCTATTTGCAACTAGAATCTTAAAAACAAGTATTAACTCAAAATTTTGTAATTTAATTTTTTAAAACCCTAAAGTGAGACCCATTCACCCATGGGTGAATGGGTCCCTGATCAGGCTCATTTCTAAATTTTTGGGCATTAAAAACCCTCAATCTGCATTTTGTGTTTTTGCATTCAGTTTCCAATTTTTTTGTTTTATGAAATCATTTACATTAAGTTTTGTTAGTCAAATTCAAGTGTATTTCAAAATTACAATTACATTTAAAAGACATCATTTTTAGGTATTTTCATAGCATAATCATAAAGTTGTCTTTTTTAAAATATGGAAATTTATTTTTACACACTTACATTGCACTTTATATTCTAAGGTGTCTGATTGCATTTCACCTATTCTCAATTTTGGGTGCACCTTGGGTTTGTAAAACTTGTATGAGCTTCACAACCTAGTGTCTTATTTCCAATACAATCATGAGACATAGTTCGAGACTCATGTCATCTTGTGATACATCACTCATCATGGATCTTGGGTTTTCCAACTCTTTCACTCATAGTGTTGACACTAGTCAACCCATCATGGATAACACCCCCACCACCTCATTTCCTATGACTTCCTTACCAACAACTAGTGTGAATAATGTTGAATCAGTGGTTGCTAATGTCCCTCAAGAGAGCCTAAGAAAAGTGGATGTAGAATTAGAACATTTACAAAGCTTTGTAAGTTTTGAATACATTGTTGGTATAGTGATTCCTATCATAGATAACATGGGATGAATGCTTGATAATGAACAAGGAATTTAAATATTTTGTAGCCTAGCCTTCATTATTAATCATCACATGAAAAATAATGAGAGTAATTCTATAAAGAATATGGTCAACTTTATTGAATTACAACCTCATAAAGGCCAAATAAATGTCTCTTGAAATTGCTTTCTCACAAAATGACATAATTAAACATGCACTCAATGGTCCACTTTACATAGCTGGAAGAATCAATGACAAGCCTACTAATGGGATATTAATTGATCCTGTTTGTGTAGAGTATGTGATCACCGAGGAATTCTTATTTGTGCATGAGCTTTATCAAGACAACTATGAGCAACCAAAAGCATGGATCAAAACAAATAATGGTTTTGCTTGCCCTATGATAGGTTCAATCACTCTTCCTCTAAAAGTTGGACCGAAATAATTAAATGTCTCATTCTCCATCATCCCGTCGTCGGACCAATTCCATGTGAATCTTGGTTATTCGTGGCTACACTCCATGAATTTCATCCTGTCAGTTGTGCATAAATGCTTAAATTTTCCTTTTGGAAAGGATATCTTTATCGTGCACCATAGTGGCTTTAACCCAGTGTCTTCTCGTGGGAACTTCTCATTGGATTTATTTTGGCTTGAACCTATGGAGCCTATTAAGCCTTATGAGGATTTCTTTTTCAAATCTTATCAAAAGTTCAAAGCTAAGTACATAGCAACATTATCCCTTACCAATATACCTCAACCCATGATTGAGTCTCCCATCATTGATGAAACCATGATTGAACCAAAAGCCCTTCCAAATACCCAAGATAATTCAACCATGAATCCTCCACCTATTTCATATAAGAGACTAAGAGATATAAGTCTCGTTGTGCTTCCTAAAATAAAACAAGTTTACAAAGTTAAAGAGAAAGCGGTTGAACAACCTTCCATGTTTCCTTCAGCTCCTCCCTTACAAGAAGAAAATAAACCCATGGTTGATAAAGCCGCTCCTACACCTTCACTACTTGAAAACCAAACAAAAATAAATTGAAATGCTAGAGAGTGTAGGTGTAGACATCATGCTATTGCTCGTAAGTTACAAGAAAAAGATGAATCAACAACTCAAAATCAAACAACATCTAAAACAATACAAATGATTCTACCCCTTTTCCACAACGTGAAACCTCTACAACACAAGAAGAACAAGCACCTTCGATGGACATTATCATTAGACCTTTTGTTGTGATTAGATGGGATGATGATAATGAGATTGCTAAAATTGATGAGGAAGTGTATAATGAGTTGAATTTATTTTTTTCCTCTTCCATGAGCTTAAATGATAGCAACCATGATGATCCTCCTAAAAAGAGTGATTCACCACGTGTTGAACTTGGTGATGTTCCTAGTACAACACTTGTTATCCGTTTGGCTAGTTATCCACCTTCCACATATGATGAACAAGATTGGGATGTGGATGAACTGCTATAGGTTGACTCATATGTGTCATACTAATCGTGTCTTGTTTTCTTTTTCATGTTCTTTTTATGTGATGGAATTTGCATAATGTGATCCCCCGTATTACTTTGTTTGACATTTCTTTCATGTTCATGATATTCCTCTATTTGTATCTACATTCTCCTATATGTCATAAGCAATAATCTTTTCTCTTGTATTGTGTTTTCCTTTTGGGGATGACGCAAGGTGTTGAGACATTTAGGTCTCTTCCATGTTTTTGATTAACGATAAACAGGTTTTGAAGGGTTCCTAAAACCCTGTACAAAAAGGAACAGTGGCAGCAATGATAGAGCAATAGGCTACCCACCCAAGAAAACCAAAAATAAGATGATTACAAAGACAATAGCACAAAACAAAAGCACACAACAAAAGCAAAAAAATAGAAAAAATGACCATTAGATAAGTTCCTTGAGCATCCTAGCCACTTTTAGGTCCTTAGAAATCATCCTTTCATGCAACTCCATGACATCCTCCACATCCTTCCTAGGCATCGTTTTGCATTTCTTTGTTTTACTCCAAGTGTGAACACTCGGCCCTGCACCCATGTCAGCAGTCTGCCTCTCCTTGTCAACACTCTCCTTCATTTCCTTATTCACCTGATCACAGAAAAGAGATCTACCCATCCATTCTTTTTCCTTCTCGTTGAGGAAAATAAGACCCTTAGTCGAGGCCTCCAACTTCTCCCTACTGATATTGATGATCATGTCCATGTCCAAGTGCAATTACCAGTAGTTCTTTTCCAACAAAGACAACCTCAGACCATAGTATTTTTTTAGGTTGGCCAACTCATCCACCACAAATCCAACACTAAAATTCATCGACTTGGCCAAACCGAAAATGGAGTCCTTCTCCTTGAGACTATGAAGTGTGGAGATATTGCATCGGGCAATTATGTCATGCTTGTTGTGGAGGTCCTACACCTCCTAAACAAGCCACATCAACAAATTGAATGAGATGTATTCCCCTTCTTTAACCATACCCGAGACTTGCACAAAATCCATGGCCCCCCAAAACAAGTCTCTCCCCTAGTGGGAGCTCACGAGGGGATCCTCGTCCAGAAAACCATCGGGATTAATTTTTGACTTACCTTTTCCTTTGGATGCTAATGTAGACTCATCCACATCAATGATGTTATTCACCTTTCCAGCAACATGGGACCCTCCAACACCACCACAACTCGTGTTCAAATTCCCTAAATTCTCCATCTCACCACCCTTAAAACCCTCAGAAACCTCTAGAAGCTTATCTGCCATACCCTTAGAGCACACCGGTTCCTGAACCTTAGCCTTCTTCACACTGCATAGCCCCTCCTCAACATCTTCATCACATACCACCTTTAAATTGCACTTTACTTGCGAGAGAGAGGGTTTATCCTTGCTAGTAGATGGTTTCATCCCACTAGTCGAGGGCGTATAGTCAAGGTCAGTGTTGTAGCCATCAGACCACGCTCCAACTTTGACTCAATTTTCGTCCCCTCACTCTCCATGACCTATTAAACCTAGCATTTCCCACTCCCCTTCCTCTTCTTTTCAATTCATGGGGCAAAGAGCTTTACCAATACAGTTAGCTTTAATGAAATCAACAATAAGCAACATCAACCCCTCATGCAAAAAAGGGTTTCTTGGATTCTTTCTAAAACTCACAATTCCCTCTTCCAGAGAAAGTAATAGGTAGAAGGGGAATGAAATGAGCTTACCATGTCGAAAATGATTCAACATAAAAAAGTGGTGACCATACAAGGTCATGTATCTGCCATCCAGGGTGAAATACCACATTACCACCATAGTCACGTCTTTCTAGATAGGTTTAATCTTAGACCTATTCTAACTGCCACAATCCAACCTCACCATTTTAACTTTCTCCCTATCCTAAAGAAAATTATGACTGGAAAAGCCTGCTAGATTCTTATCTCTATAGAACTTCCTTCAGACAAAATTCTTGTTACCTCTGCTATGAAATCTTCATTAATAATGATATCCCAACCAAACATGCTTAGAACATGGCCATGTTAGGCATCAACAAAGTCTTTGGAGACACTATTCTTAAATCCATGCAACTTCTCTATAAAAGGGGTAATGCATCCCTTCTACAAGATAGCCCATACATCAACATTTTCCTTGAATTCGTCACAGGAAAGTAGTTTCGTTATGCACCTATCCCCACCCATCATTGAAAACTTTGTAGACGTAGAGAAAAACCACAAATAGATGTGAATAAGTAGTAAGGAAAGAGGAAAACAAATAACTAGAAAGCGTGCAAACCTGTCAAGTGCAGTACTAAAGACAATAATGGTAAGGAGGGTCATGCTTCTCTTATTTGAATGCCCACAAATTCCAATGATCTTCACCAGCGCAGAGTGTCTAATCAACCAAATGTCTCTATGATAACCACACAAGCCTTTAGCCAAGGAGACGAAAATCACCAACGAGCTAAGATTTATCATTATTGAGCAAGTTAATTAACTCCAAGGGAAGGACATTATTAGCCTCCCAATGCTCTGCTGACGTAACCCCATGATTCGCCATCCAGTTAGACACCTGATTAGCCCATGAAATTCATGTGATATATAAACTTCATTTAAATCCTGCAACAAAGCCAAGGCATCCAAAATGAAATTTTTAATAGTCCAAGAAGGGGGAGAAACCTTCTTTAGGCAATTAACAATATTAAGGGAATCCCCTTCGATCCATAACTTCAAGATCCCCTTGTCTCTAGCAAACTTTATACTATGTAGGTCTCTTCCATGTTGACCAAAATATTTTCTCTATTTTCACTCTCTATGTGTCATTCTTCCTTGATCCATGAGTTATTTAGGGAATGATGACGTTTTTGAGCTCTATAATATCATTGTAGCAAAGGAAAATGTTGACCATAAATTCGTGGATCCCCTATATATTTAGGATTTTGTTTGGGGGCAACCCTTCTTCATGACATAGCTTCATTTGGAAGCATATGTTTGCATAGGGCTTTCCAAATAAGCTCGCATTTGTTTAGCATTTATCATTCGCTACTTTAAAGTAATTGCTCACAACATGGTGTTTAGAAATTTCCTTAAAGTAGGGGAATACATTGGCATTATCATTATAAATCATGTTGTTTTTATTGTGGTCTTCTTGATTCATGTGATGTGTCTTATTATTGGTGGTGACATTGGGTTTTATGCCCTTCAAGAGTGTGACCTTTTTTAGCATACTACATTCCTCTTAGAGGTGATGCTAACAAATTGCATTCTAAGTTGTGAATCTTTTATCCTTTGAATAGTCCTCTCTTGGAGACATTAGGCACAACGTTCCCTAAGGTGAGACCTCACATGCATTAAGCAAAACCCATTTGAACGTGCTTTATCCTATTTGTATTTTGTTCATAAGTGTTTAGCATAACACACCTTGCTAGTCCTTGTGAAGCACAAAGTTACAACCTTTTCCAAGGCCACCAAGCATAACACAACTTTATTTGCAATGGATCCTTTATGTTTTTCATGGCCACCAAGCATAACACACCTTGCTTTTCAATGGAGCCATCTCTTTTGCTCATAAGTATCTAGCATAACGCAACTTGCTCGCCTTATGAAGTTGGAAGTTCATGTTGTGTGGAACCTTATCAAAGTTATTAAGAGGTATAGCTTTGGTATGGTTAGTGCAATGGGATCCTAATAAGCCTATCATTGGCCACCCTTTCTGGGGCTCACCTAGTGGACAATAGATTTCACTAGCTCGTGTGAGCGTATTTTGTTTGCATAGTAGACAAGTAGTTTCACTTGTAAACATTTTTGGACAAATAGCTAAGGCTTGATCCAAATTGAGTTGGATAAATAGTTGAGGCTTGATCCACCCCTTTTTCTTTTTCTCTTTCTTTAAGTCTTTGGCATTGTATGCTTGTGAGTATCTTGGCTTGTTGCCTCATATCATACATCTTGTGTGTGTTCCTTTGTTCTTATGTTGGTTTGTCATGGGATCTTGATCCTTGGGGCTTGGCCACTTCCTTCATATTTTTCATCCTATCTCACTTAAATTTGTACACTTGGACCCCTCCTGATGCATATTTGTCTACTTTAGTGTGATTTTGTGCTTGCGCTCATCCTCTCACTAAAATGGGGGCTAAATGTGTGTCAAAAAATGTGCTCCTTTACATTTTCACACTTTGTTTGGGCCCCTCATTTAAATTGAGCTTAATTAGGCCTTAATAATTCGCATTTTACAACTACAAGCCCATTAAATTACATTTTTTGAAGGGGAAACCCAACAATAATTAATTCCTAAACATAACACTTTACCTTGAGCAATGCATGTTCCAGGAATAGGGACCTAGGACCCATTCACCCATAGGCGAATGGGTCCTCCCTAGGCATTTGAACCTAAATTTAAATTATGTTTTTGGCAGTATTTTAAGGTCCTCGAATTCATATTTTGATGTTAGCTTGTGATGTTTAATTTCTGGGAAATTAAGGATACATACCTATAAATACAAGCTTATTTCATCATTTCAAATTCTAGAAGCCTAGCATTTTCAAGAGAGCAAAAAGTATAGAAAATTTTATGATCAAGAGCATTCAAGAGTAGTTTTATCAAGGATTTATTGCAACAATCAAGATCTCAAGCATCATGTCAAAGTATTTTGCAATCATGCATATTTTTTAAGCTAAAATTGTGATGTAGGTTTCAAGATCCAAGTCAAGAATTCAAGTCAAAGATTAAAAGAAAGATTAAAGTATCAAGATCCACATCCATTGAAGCCATCTCATGCAATATTTCAATCATTCCTTGGTTTTTTTGAACTGCAACATAGCATTGTTCATTCTTTATTCCTTTCATGCTTTATTCATTTCATTTGAAGGTTTAATTACCAAAATGGGGTTTGACCAAGGAAAATCCCCTCACCCGAAAACAATTTTTTTCCCTCTTGTGTTTGTGTTGTAGATTTTAGGTTGAAGAAGGATTGAAGATCTTTTGAAGTGTAAGATTGGAAAAGTTGTCAAAGTTGTTGTCAAATCATGGAATCTCACCTACATATCTAATTTCCAACTTTTTGACACTGAAAATCGGATCAAACAAAAGCTACAAGATGGTACCAAAGGCCCTCGAAAGTTATCTAAAAACCCTGACAAAAGACCCATTTGCCCATGGTTGAATGAGTCTCGGTTTACCTCTCAAAATTGCCTTTTTCTTCAAGAAGTTTTTTGTTTATGTCAATATTGAGCTTTTTTTTTGTTCAAGTTTGAATAGGCATAATTGAGTTGATTTTCTATTTTCACTTTTTCTCCCAAAAGTGTTGTTTAGGTTGATACCACCATCCTCAAACATAAGGAAATATGAAGATTCTCCAATTGAGTTGACTCACCTAAGGGTTGTAAGTCAATTTGTTGTGGGGATCTCATTTCCTAATGAAAATAGGAAGATAGGGTTTAGTATCACCCCATTTATATTGGTGAACCCTCAAACCCTATTTTTCTATGTTTCAGATATTAGTGTCGTGTCACTTTTGACAATAATGGTTATAGTTTGGAAAAATTAAATTTGTTACTAAGGGCACTTAATGTTGTAGACACCTAAATTTGGACACTTAATTTATCCAAATTTATCCCCTTTCATCTAAGCATTCTTTTGTTTGCATTAATTAAGTAATATTACTATTATTTAATTAATACCCTTAATTTTGTCAAATCCCTAAGGTATTTAGTTAATAATTAAATACATTATCTCTTTAATCCTCCTTTCATAAAATGAATTAAATAAATATGACATTTATTTAATTCCTTACATGCCACATCACTTTCACTTAATCTTAACCCACCTCCTAATCTCTTCATTAGGGATGAGCACATGCCTAATCCTTGATTAGGATGTGTCACATCCTCCAACTTTTGTAAGTTGGCTTCTAATCTTCTTCAACCACTAATTATCTTTTAATCATTGATTAGTTAAGCCTAATCAGTACCTTGTTCAACTCTCCCCATCCCCCAAAGAATTTTTAATTCTTTTTTATTCATCCAAGACTTCTCTCTTCCCCATGTGAATTTTTAATTCACATTTATTCCTCCTAGAATCCCCTTTTCCCATGCATCTTCTAGAATCTTTGACTTGTCACTGATCAAGTCACATGTGGACAAGTGCTTCCCTTTTTGGAACCTTGTTTTGTCCATGGGATTCTTCCAAGTATGGAACCTTGTCTTGTCCATGGGATTCTTCCATGCATGTTAATTCATATTTATTCACCCAAGATTATTCTCATCTCCCAATGTACTTCCAAGGTACATGTTCTTACAAATCACATGTCCTTCTTCGACCTCACTTGCACATCATCACATCCTAGGCCACTTCACTCTCCACATGTCAAGATGTGAGGGATTGTGAGTCCTCAACTCACCATATTCCTTTATCTTGGCCTTGGTGGCTTAATCCCAACCATTGAATTCTCTAGAGAATTCAAATTTTTCTATAAATACCCCCCTCTTCTAATGCATTGAAGAACACTTAGCCAATTGCACCCTTATGCTACCAATTTGATTACTCAACTTGCAAGCATTTTCCCTCATGTAATCAAGTCATTTAGCCATTAGCATTTGCATTTTATCATATTATTCATCTTGCATCTAGCCATCTCCATAGCCATCCAAGGAGCACACAAGTTTTCAAACATCAAGGGCCAACAAAGGGATTCAATAACACAAAGGTATAATCATTTACAATCATTATTTTGCTATCTTTCTTTGTGTTATCATTCCTTAGGCTAATCTTTGAGGTGTTCCTTAGGTTTTCTTTATGTTGCATTTTAGATATTTTGCACATTTAGGATAGGATAAACTCAAGGCTTCACAAATGTGAAACCTTGTTTAAGCTCGGGGCATCATTATTTTATCTCTATTAATATTATAGAAATTTTTAAAAACTTATGTATGTTGTGGAACCAAATAATGCATCATATTAGTGAAAAAGATATTTGAACCAAAATTAATAAAAATATGGTAATAAATTTTCAAATTATTTCGATGAATTTGATTTATGTGAACCTATGCATTTAGTAAACAAAATATAGTTTATTTTCCTTTTAGTAGCACTAGAGATATCATATGATTTGAGGTTATTCATTTAGATGTGTTTGATCTAGTGAATGTTCACTCTATGGGAAAATTTTGTTATTATGTTTCATTTAGTGATGATTATTCAAGGTTTCATAAGTTTATTTTCCAAAACTGAAATCTAACCTGTTTTCTCTTAGTTTAAATATTTTAAAACACTTACTGAGAAGTAAATATATTAATTTCAAATAATGGAGGGGAATATTGATGTAAGAATTTGATAATTTTTGTACTTATGCAGGTATTGTGTGATAGAAAACTACTTCATCCTCACCACAAGACAGTGGGGTTGCAAAATAAATGAACTAGACTTTAATGGAAAACATGAGGAGCTTGTTGAGTGGTTCACAATTGGATCATTATTTTGGGCCAAGGTTGCAAGCACTACTTATTTTCTAGTTAAAAAATCTCCTTGTTCATCTCATTTAGAAAGATAATAGATGAGGTGTGAAAAGGTAGGAAACTGTATATCTCACATATAAGAGTTGTTGGTTGTGAGGCTTATGTTTATATATCAAAAGAGAAATGGTATAATATGAATATTAAGGCTTGGAATTGTACATTCACTAGAAATGGTGAACATAGTAAAACTAACATTGAAAATGTGTTATTTTAAGGTTGTAATTTTCAAGGAGTAATAAGGAGATAACTTAGTGAGCCTATTTACTCAGTTTACTCAATGATTACTTAGTTTACTTAGTGAGCACTTGAAAAGGTAAATTTTATGCATGGGCCTAATCCAATTGATTTGTTAAGGCATTATTTGTGAGGATTTTATCCTTCATTTGCTACAGTTGTGAGAGAAACACTAAGAGTGATCATAGTGAAAGTCACTTGTTAAAGAGCTTTAACATTAGCCCATTTAGGATATGATTGTACATAGGGAATGCCATATCAATTGCAACCTACTATTATAGAACCAAATGCTTTATAAGAAAAGCATATATGGAGCACAACCAAATATGCATGAAGTGCAAACAAGCAATTACTCTTATCAACTTTTGATGATGCAATGATTTTAATAAGGTAATTGACAAAGTTTTTGTGATTTTATTTTGTCATATAACTTGAATCATGTTGTCATCTCAATTATTACATAAGAAATTTCCACTAGAAACTAGTGATGACTCCAATAGTGAAACCCCCAATGTAATAAATAAGGAGACTCTTGAGACTATTAAAACTAAAATTAATATGGATTGTAGCATGAATGCATACAAGGAGAATGGTGATAATGCTAAATTGAAGACATTCCGATAAATAATGATGAATAAACTCATCAACACATTGAAAATACACCCAAACCAACCATGTTGAGATTTGAAATAGATATTCTAATGTCATTTGAGAAATTGAATCATGACATGAGAGTCCTTAGATTTCCTCACACCTTTAAAAAAATAATTTTTCATGATAAGTGTCACCTATATGAAATAAATGGGCATGGATAAGTTATGTGATCCAAAGTTAACTTAAGGTTGTACATGGCTCTCAAAGAAATGTTGAATGTAAAGAAAGATGAATCAACAAAAATGGAATGTAAAGGTTAAGGAGTTGGTGTTGTTCTATGAAAATAAAGATGGACATGCCACATTTTAACTAGAAAAATTAAAGAAAATCATGAGTGCCAAGACTCTCTTGATTTGGTAGATAATCCAATGGGGCACAATTTTATGAGGTGACAACTTATGGTGACTTTACACTTGAGGATAGTGTTTTGAAGGTATGTGTTGATGAAGCTCACAACAATGATGTTGGAATTTTTGAAGTAGATAAAATAGTTGCTTATATGCAATCAAAGGACATATTAGTTGAATATTTTATCACAAGCACTTACTTAAATGAAGAGACATTATTTTTGCAACAAAGCAAAAAAAAAAGGTATTGTTGATTTTTTCATGTCTATTTACCAATATTCTGTTGGGAACAATTTTCTCAACCTTGCAATTACAAAAGGTTTACTACTGATAGGTAGATATTTTGTTGTCTTGTCTTGCCCTAGAAAGCAACCCTATTTTATGAGGGTGTTGTATTAAGGTTATGCATTGTGATGTATTTTGAGAGTTCAATAGCAGTTGAGTTGCCTCTAGATCTCTGGTTAGTGATACTCCTATGAGAAGCTTGCTATGTAAGCATATTATAATCTTCATTATTTTTTAATAATATATTGGAAAACTTTTGAAGTGTGAGGTTTTTCTCTTGAAAGAATTTTCCCCACGTAAATCACTGTGTTGTGGTATGCATGATATTTATGTTTATTTCTATTTGAATTTTGTAACTATTGTAAAGATCTTAAAAAATTGTATTATCCTCCTCTCAAGATTAGTGTAGGAAGTTGTTTCACTACCTTAACTTCCTTACAAGTGGTATTAGAGTCTGATCACCTTTTTTTCAGTTGCAAGTTGTTGGTTTTTTTTAACTAATCAATATTTTATGTGGGAGCTTGTGTAGAAGATTCTTTGTGATCTTATTGTAGGAATTTTTATATGGAAAGTTCAACATGAAGAATAGAGGTGGAGATTTTTTTGAAAATAATTTTGAGATGTGGAAGTTGAAGATGGAGGATTTGTTGATAGATAAAGATCTGTGGAATGTTGTTGATGAGAATGTTTTAAGGCCCACATATCCTACTTTGGTTGCTCAATATTATGTTATGGACTATATATCCAAGGGTCTAATCAGATTGTGCTTGACAAACTCTATTCTAATCAATATCCATGAAGAGACCTCTACACAAAAACTATGGAAGAAACTTGGTGAGATGTATCAAGCCAAATCTTTAGTGAACAAGATTTTATTGAGGAAGAAATTATATTCCTTGAGAATGGAAGAGGGTGGAAAATTTGAGACCACTTGGGAGCATTCAGTATGTTGGTGGCTCAATTGGCATCAATTGGTGTGAAAATGGATGAGGAGGAGAAATGTCAAATATTTCTTTGTTATTTTCTTGATTCATGGGATTTTCTTGTAATGGCTATTGGGATTACTTAGGTTATCTTGAAGACTAAATATGTGGTGGGTTCTTTGATTTTTGAAGAGATGGGGAGGAAGGTATCCATCGGTGCCAAGGAGGCCCTAAATGTTCATGGAAGACCTAAGGAAAAATTTAAGAAGAATAAGAAGTGTGATAAATACAAGTCCAAGGGTAGATCCAAATCTCCTAGAAAGTCCAAAGTTATTTGTTGGAATTGGTGTAAGCTTGGACATATTCATAAGGACTACAAAGAAGAAAAGAAGAATAAAAAGAAGAGATCTGATTGTAATTCTAAGTCTGAGAAGAAACTTGGCGATGCATTCATTGCAACTTTGGCTACTCATGTATGTAATGATGCATGGTTAATTGACTCAAGTGCATCTTTCCATATGACCTCTAATAGAGATTGGTTTTTTGAATATGAAGAATTTGATAGAGGTAAGGTGTACTTGGGTGATTATTCTCATTTAAATATTGTTGGTCGTGGTAAATTTAGAATCAAGTTTCTTGATCATAAAATAAAAAAGATCAATGGGTTATTACATATCCCTAGATTAACATGAAATTTGTTATCTATGAGAAAACTAATAGATGCGGGTGTGCAAGTATTATTTTCTAAGGAAAAATGCAAGATGGTTAGAGGTTCTACGGTGATTGCTAGAGGTATTAGATTTATCACATTATCTAAGCTTGATGCATACACTAGTATTGAATGTAATAACACTTCTGTGAAAATCAAGTCTGTGGCGACTTCGTTGGAAGACCTGTAAGGGTTTCATGTTTAGTGAATGGTCATGGATTTTGGGTACCCAAGGATGCTCTTTATTTTAAATCAAAGTTACCTACAGAGAAGACTATGTTATGACACCAAAGACTTGGCCACATTGGAGAAAAGGGTCTAAGGACCTTGAAAAATAAAAACCTCATTGAAGGGTTGACTGATTGTAATCTTGATTTCGATTTATGTGAGCATTGCATTTATGAAAACAAAATTGTGTTCAGTTTTATTTGAGTTCTCATAAATATTGTGGTGTATTGTAACTTATTCATTATGATGTGTTTAGTCTTGCAAATGTTCCTTTGATTGGAAAATCCACAAATTATGTTTCATGTTGATGATTATAGTAGGACATGGGTATACTTTCTAAAGAGTAAGTCTAAAGTTTTCAGTCATTTTAAAGAATCTAAAGAAATGTTTGAGTTACAGATTGGAAAGAAAATAAAATGTTTAAGGACTGATAATGGTGGTGAATTTTTCTCTAACTATTTTGATAAAATTCAATAAGGATTGCATCATTTTGAGATAAAGGACAACTTTGTATTATCTACAATAGAATGGAGCTATAGAAAGAATGAATAGGGCATCGATGGATAAGGCTAGGAGTATGTTGAGTGGTGTGTGGTCTAGAACAAAGGTTTTGGGTTGAAGTTTTTGTCACTGCTTATTACCTGATTAACAATTCTCCTACAACAATGCTTGTTGATAAGATGTCTATAGAGGCATGGTCAGGTCACAAGTCTTCACTAAGACATCTTAGATTTTTTGGCTATGAGGCATATGCACATGTACTAAAGGGAAGCAAACAAAGTAGGAGAAGAAGGTTGTGAACTATATCTTCATTAGATACAGTTATGGTGTGAAAGGATACAATCTTTGGGATCTTGATCCACATAAGGTATTATATATTAGAAGTTTTACTTTTAGAGAAACCAAGCCTTCTTATGTTACATTATAGAAGAAAAAAACTAAAAAAAAATATGTGATTTAACTTCCTCATACACTTAAAAAAGTTGAATCAAAACCCCCAAAAAAATAAGAAGTTGAGGAGAGCTCATCTAGCTCTGAATCTTCATAAGAGGAGGAAGAACCTCCAATTCAACTTGTTTGAAGGTCTACAAGGCATAGACAACCACCTTAAAAGTATTCACTTGATGATTAGAGATGTAATTTTCTTTGAGTACTAACATAGATGAACTCCTATCTATAGACGAGACATTAGGTATGAATGATGCAAAATTCAGGAGGATTGCTATGGATGAAGAAATGGAAGTTTTGAAAAAGAATGATAGTGGGATCTAGTACCATTTCCTGAAGGATGAAAGCCTATTAGTTGCACATGGGTATTCAAGAAAAATATTGGTTTAGATAGAGGTATTGAGAATTACAAAGCAAGGTTGGTTGCAAAAGGTTATTCTCAAGTTGAGGGTGTTGACTATAGTGAGATATTTTATCCTGTTGGAAAAATGACATCCGTTAGATTTTTGCTTTCTATTATTGTTGCTTATGATTTAGAGGTTGAGAAAATAGATGTGAAAATGGTTTTCCTTCATGGTGTCTTGGAGGAGGATATTTATATGACATAGCAAGAGCACTATGTGGTGAAAGGTAAAATTAATTTGGTTTGCAAATTGAAGAAATCTTTGTATGGCCTAAAATAGAGTCTTATAATGTGGTACCAAAAATTTGATATATATGTGTTGAGTTTGGGATTGAGTATTCTAAATCAAATCATTGTGTTTATTATAAAATTGATGGTGATAGTTTTTTGTTTATTGTATTATATGTTGATGATATGTTATTTATTGGCAAAGGGAAAGGAATGATTTCTGAACTAAAGTATTAACTTGCAACTAAATTTGAAATGAAAGATCTTGATGTAGCTAAGCACATTCTTGGGATGGAAATTAGAAGAGATACAGTGAACATAAAGTTATAGATTGGCAAGAGTAATTATGTCAATTCAATTTTATAGAGGTTTAATATGCAGGATTGTAGACCATTGTGTGTTCCTTTTTCAATTGGAACGAAGTTATCTATTTCAAATTGTCCAATATCACCATTGAAGATGAAAGACATGGGAAGAGTTCCTTACCAAAGTGCAATTGTAAGTTTGATGTATGTTATGGTTTGTACTAGACTAGACATTTCCCAAGTAGTGAGAGTTCTTTCTAGATATATGTATAATCCTAGTAGAGTTCATTGGGATGTAATTAAAAATTCTTCAGATATTTGTGAGGTACCTAAGAGTATTTCTTGTGTTATCATGGTAATTTGATAGGAGACAAAATTTCCCTTGATATTCATGGTTATGTGGATTCAGACTAGGCAGGTGATATTGACAGTAGATGATCCACTAGTGCTTATGTGATTACTTTATTTGGTGGTGCAATTAGTTGGATGAGTAAGTGACAAGTTGTGGTTGCTTTTTCCACTACTGAAGTTGAGTATATGGTAGCTACTAATGCTTGTAAAAACTCCAATTGGCTCAAGAGACTATGTTCAGATATTGGAATAAAATAAGTTGCAGTGACAGTTAGAGTGTGACCTGCCTAGCTAAGAACCCAATATTTCATGCTAGGACCAAGCACATTGATGCACAATATCATTTTTTTAGAGATATGGTTGAAGATGGAAGGGTGAGGTTGGTTAAGGTAGAGACTTTTATGAATGTTGTTGATTCTTTAACTAAGTTTGCAAGCATATAGAAGTTTAGATGGTGTTCAAATTCTATGGGCCTTTTGGCCCCTAACAATTAAGAGGCGATGTTTATGCTCCCTCTTGTTGCTCTTACAAGGTGTTCGACAAGTGGGAGATTTGTTGGGAAAATGTGTCTCAACCTTGAAATTACAAAAGTTTTACTGTTGATAGGTGAGTGTGGGGGGTCTAGGGGGCTACCCCCCTATGGGGTCTAGGGGCCACGTGCCTCGGTGGGGGGTTTTAGGCAATGCCTTTGAAAGCCACATTTTATGTATATTTAATTATTATAAATTTGAACCATTCATCATTAGGTTTCAAATCTAACAATAGATATTTTATTGACTTGTCTTTCCCTAGAAGGCAACCCTATTTTATGGGGGTGTTGTATTATGGCTATGTATTGTGATGTATTTTGAGATTTTGATAGTGGTCGAGTTGCCTCTAGATATTTGATTGGTGATATTGTTGTGAGAAGCTTGCTCTGCAAGTATATTGTAAAATTTATGGTTTTTGAATAATATATTCGGTGGTTTTAGAGTGTGGGGTTTTTCTCTCGAAAGGGTTTTCCCCACATAAATCACTATGTTGTGGTATGCATGATATTTATGTTTATTTATGTTTGATTTATGTAACTATTGTGAAAACCTAAAAAACTTTGCATTATCCTCCTCTTGAGATTAGTTTAAGAATTTATTTTGCTACCCTAACTTCCTTACAAATTTTAATGAACCAATTATCACTAACATGAGTGTGAACATTGCAAAAATAAAATAAAAAATTTGCAAACTCAAGAAGTTAATTTACTTCTTTTCAAATCCAATATTGTTGTTTCTTAATTGGATAGTCTCAACCATAGGCTAGAACAATAAATTAATGAGAGGTTTTGATTGAGAGACAAAAAAATTCTCTTAATTTGTCTTTAAAATTTATAATAATCTTGAGTTTGAAAAGGAAAGTGATTATTCATCTAACAAATCCAAATTTAATGATCCTTACCTAATGGATTTTAAAGTTTATAATATCCAGTTTTGGAGCATTTATGAAAATGATTTTGATTTTAAAAATTTAGAATTGGATATGCAATTTGGTAAGGATTTTAATAAAACAAATCTTAATGTTAACTTTTCAACTTTAAAAATCAACAAGTAAATTTAAAATTTAAAAATTATTTTGTTGAATTTTTTTTAAGGGGTAAAAATTTATTAAATCAATTAAAAACTAGTACAATCACCAAAGTATCGAACACCATCCACTAGGGACCCAAGAAGACTAACCAACAACCACAATAAATCCCAAAAGGAGTCAAAGCCACATGAAACTCCACCGAGACCCCTCATTAATGATGTATATCCTCTAAAATCACTGTCTCCAATCTTTGGGAGCACTCCAAGGATAGATTCTCCTAGCCAAGCAATCTACAACATTGTTCCACTCTCGAGCGGGATGTGGACAAAGGAAACATAATCCAAAGAATTGATTAGTTGGTGAATCTATTGAACCACCCAATCCAACTTCCAATTCACTCCAACAAGATCCTACTTATTTGACATATTAACCAAGATCTCAGAGTGTTACTCACATATAATCTTGTGCCACCCAAGGGCATACCCCTTTTCTAAAGCAATAAGGATAGAAAGAGTTTCTATAAGATTATTAGACTAATGTCCCTTGTCAATTGAGAAGAAAAAAAGAACGCAACACTAGAACTATCCCTTCCCACACTTCCAACCCTAGCATGCATAGGATTTCCCTCAGAGGAACCATAAATATTAATCTTAAATACACTTGCACGAGGAGGGGACCATCCAACCTCTCTTTGAGTCTTCATTTTGAGGCTACATCTCACCCTTCATGAAGTAGGCAACGAACCAACGAACCAACCCCAAATAAACCTAGTCTTTGCATCATGTCAACCTCTCCAAGCTCCAAATGGGTGTCCACCACACACTTAGCTTGGATAGTCTTGTGGATCATACCCAAAATCCTTAGACATAATGGTTACACCACCAACTTTCGCCCTTGAAAATTTGTACAGTTCCTTTCCATCCAGATTTTCCAAAGGATGCAAGAAGGCCCAATATTCCAAGCCACCTAAAGAAAAAAAATCTTAGCATGTGGCCTTCCCAAACTCCTCCAAAATTCAACAAGAGAAGTAGCATGCACACAATCCTGCTTCCAAGCATCCCACCATAAGTTCCAAATGACCCAAGAAAAGAAGCACTAGAAAAATAATTAAGGGCTCCTTGCCACTACCAAAAAGAACACACATAAATGGCCCTTTGAAATCATGCTTTCACAAATTATCCTAGGTGAGACAATTTTTACACACAACTAACTAGATGAATAAGTTACATTTATTCCAAGCAAACTTATTCCACATATTCTTCCACCAAAGGACTTCATCTCCCCCATATTTCTACCTATCCAAAACCTAATATCCTAAGGTCATCAAATACACCCCTTATGATTAGGACCCCAATCTAGTATATCACTCTTCATTAAAGAGTTGTAATTTCTTCCTACAAGAATGTGAGATAACTATTCATGGTCCTTCACAGAACCTCTTGATGGCCATTTAGTAGAGTTCTTCCACTTAAACACTTCCACCTATGCCAATCTCTTAGCAGCTTTGATATCCTCAACTTAGTCCAACTGACCTCCAAGAAGCTAATACAAAGAGATTGTACGTGCATATAAATGGATATGATATGGGGAAATCCATACCATGAATCAAACTATAATAGGGCCTCTAAACCCCTATTACAAATCCAAAACAAACCCTACTTAATTAAGTTGGCACATTGCTTAAGGGTATCCTAAATCATAGACCCCTTACCTAATAGGTTGATCTCAGACACATCTTCACTTGCCCCTCCCCTCAAATACTTAGAAGAGAGGATCTTGGCCCAAGCTTGATCTTGATTGGAGCACCACCACCGATAAATTTTAGCAGCCAAGGCTTGTCAGATGATGATAGCTTGTCTCAATCCAAGGCCACCCTCCTACTTCATCCTACAAATAGTCACCCATTTCACCAAACTCCACTTTGAAGAAGCAAGATTACAAGTACATAAAAATTTCCTAGAAAGAGCATCCAAATCCTTAATGAAGCTTAAGGGAGCGACTTGCACCATGCACCTATAAATAAGAAAAGACTAAACCACTAATTTCAAAATAAAAATTCTACCAGCAAAGGATAGCCACTTGAGTGTCCAAAGGCTAACTCTTCCACAAAAGTTATCTAGAATATTTTTCCAATTCCCCCTAGGATTTAGGGGCCAACATAGAGGGGAATACCTAGGTAAACAAAAGGAAAAACACAAATCTAGAATCTAAGATATTTTGGATTGGATAAGAGGATGGGTGTTGAAGAAAAAAATGGAATACTTTGCTTCATTAATCCTCTACCTTGAATCTGCAATGTGTAGATATCCAATGCCCATATGAAGTTAGACGCTTCTATGATTTTGGAAACTCCTCGCAAAGTCATGTCATCCACAAACGGTAAGTGAGAATGAGAAGGAAAACTATTACTGCACCTCCACCCTTGAATAATCCCTTGTCTCACATGGGATTTTAAAATTCTTCTCAATGCCCCAACCATTAAAATGAATAAATAGGGTGACAGAGGGTCCCCTTGCTGAAGAACTCATGAAGCAACAAATAAGGTAGAGGGATCACTATTAATTAATAGAGTAAGAATTATAAGTAATAAAACTCATCACCTAATTGACCTAGTCATGATCAAACCCAAAAGCAAGGAGCACTTATTTGGAGAAATGGCCATTTAACACAATCATAAGCTTCAGCCATGTCTAGTTTGATGAACATAGCCTTGTCCTTGGAAATATCCATGGAATGAATGGAATTAGTTGTAATAACCACCCCATCCAAAATTTTCCTACCAATCACAAATTCGCTCTACTCCCTAAAAATAACTTTATTAAGCCATGGATCAAGAGTCTCTCTACAATTAACTTACAATAATTTTATAAACCACATTGCATAAGGAAATCAGCCTAAATAAATCTAGTGAATTATCCCCTTCTCACTTGGGCACAAGCATAAGAAACATAGAATTGATTGCTCTCAACATCTCTTTATTTATTTGTGACTCTTGTACTAGCTCCAATAAGTTGTATTTGATAATCTCCTAGAATTCCTAAAATAATTGTATCAAAAATCCATATGGGCCTAGGGATTTCCCTTTCTTCATCTGATCACTATCCCTTCTAATTCATCCAGAGAGATGGGTTTGATAATCATTTTATTCATCTCATTAGAAACAATTGAGGGAATACAATCTAAAATAAGATTCTCATCAACCAGCACACTGGAAGAGTCCTCCATGAACAAAGAATAATAATATTGAATAACCTCAAATGAGATTTCTCAAAAGGAAGATAAAGGAACTCCATTAGTAGACACTATAAAGGATACCATATTCTCGTTCCTTCTAGCCTTAACTGAGTTAAAGAAAAAATTCATCTTCCTATTGCCCTCCTAAATCCAGTCAATGCAAGACTTTTATTTCCAATAAATCTCTTCTCACAATTCTCATTTTGCAAGATTTTCAACACTTCAACTTCGTCTTTGAGAGAACCCTTGGTAATCCCAAGATCTCTATTATGCCTAGTGATGATACACGATCAATTTTGGGCTTCTAATTTAGCCAAAAATATTCCCTCACATCTTAAGTTGATACTTCACAAACTATAGCCTCTTAATGAAGCAATATATTGTTATTCCATGAGCTAGCATACCATTACCCCACTAATCCACCATAATATCCTACAACAAAGACTTACACAACCACATCAATTGGAATTTAAAAGAAAGGCTCTTAGTGCCACCAAACTCGTTCGTTGATAATTTGATAGGTCAGTGATTAGATCCCCTCCACTCCAAAATCTCAAAACTAGTTACCCAATTGTTTCCAAGCCAAAAAAAAGAAACTAAAAACCCATCCAGTCTCTCTAAGATAGAATCTTCATTGCATCTCATGTTACTCTTGGTATATACTCTATTGTATTGGTTTATGTCAATGAAAGTCAAGAAGAGAATATTATCCTTAAATATCTAAGATAATGGCTCTAGTCTATCAACTCCCCCCCTCTTTTCTTCTAAGACGGTAATAGCATTAAAATACCCAATCAAGATCCAAGGATAAAATAGATATATAGACCACACATACCAAATGTGGTCCTAGAGATAGGATTTACTAGAATAATTAGTCGAGGCATACACATTGGTGAGTAAGAAAACTTCTCTAGACTCAAAAATAGAGGAAACCATCGACATAGAATTTCATATATAAATCCATCAAAGAGGAACAATCTTACATGGATCCCAAAAATAGGCAACCCCTCCAAAATTGTCTTGAGCACCAATGCATTGACATTGAACCCTCCACCATTATTTTGAGGCAATGTTGATCATTCCTTCAAAAAAAACTTAGACTCTTGAATAAACATAACATTTGGAGAATGTACTCTAATCAATTACTGAATAACCTTCTATCCAGGGATGTAATTTAAACCCATTGTATTCCAAGAAAGGACAATCATCTTTCAGGGTTAGAAAATTGGGAATTAATAGTCTTAACTGAACCTGACTCTATCAAATTTTCTCCCATTAATTTTATTTTAACCTAATCTTTCTTTCACCCCACCTTGGGAGGCTTATTTGGGTTCACCTTTTTAATGATATTTTTGTAGCCATAAAGAGGGCAGGGCTTTAATACCTTTTCTTAGAACTAAAACCTCGAATTTTGATGGTTGAACAGTAATATCCAAAGCCAAGACCTCTATCAATTCATTTCTCTCAAAAGGATCCAACAAATAGGGAGCCTCATGAATTTGGTATGTGTCCATCTATGAAGATATGAGTCCAACCTACAGATAGTTCTAATTAGCAATCTCCCTAGACACTAGATGCTCATCCCCCAACTTTCCTAACCTAAAGAGTAACTCATCTAGAGACACCTCTTGCTGGTCCAAGTCTTCTCGAGCCTCAAATTGGTTATAGGTCCCCTCTCCCTGTCTATCCTTGAGGGTTATCTCATGTCCTCTCCCCTTATTACGGGGCTTAATTGAAAGAAAAAACCATCCTTATCTACATCTCCCTCTGACATAGGGGCTTTCCCTTTATTCAACATTTGTATTGACTGAGAAGGCACATTGGCTAAAACCCCATTGGACACAACTCTTGTATACTTAACTTTAGGAAATTTCCTCTAAAAATGCTCATACTCATGGTAGATCCAACATCAAAACAAGGTAACTTCAAAGTCAAGTTGTTGAATCCATAATTTGGGTCCAAGATAAATTTCCAAAGAATCCAATTTGAGGGTTATTTAAATCAATTCAATATAAATATGAGCATAGGAAATTACCTTCTTATCTAGCATATGTTGTGATAGGAAATTACCTTCTTATCTAGCGTATGTTGTGATGGACCTACTGAATTTCCCAACAACAAAGTAATCATGTGCAAAATATCATTCCTCTAGAGCTTTAATGGCAGCCACAAGAGTCACACCCATACTAGAGCCCTTGATGCAAGCTCCTCCAGTGGATTAAAGCTAACATGCCATGACTTAATGAACAAACCCACCTAGTTGTAAAAATAAGGGTCCCCTTCATAAGCCTTATTATGATCTACTAGGCAGGAGAACACCACCATTAAATAGTTATTAGTTGCCAGCATCACATCCATAACACCCTCAAGGTTCCAAGTTCTTCGATCCCATGAATCCAAGAAGGGGAGAGAGACCCTAATCTCCATAAATTTGTAAATTAAGGCATGATTTGATAGATAATTGACATCTTCCACAACTGAGTTCAATTGAATTGCTAATACCAGATGAGAAATTGAATCCTCTCAAGGAATCTGTTTACTTTTGGAATTTTGGGACCCCCATTCTTAGAAGATTTTTCTCCATTCAAGGAAATGTTCAAAAAATTAACCACTTTGGCATGCCCAAATAGTGGCAAAGCAAACCCCATCACCACATCACAAAAACTTAAATTCCCAATTATCTCCCACCCTACTAGCCGACCCCATGAAAAAAAAAAGAAATAAGGGGAAACCCCTTGCAGCTCCTCCTGAAGAACCAACATGCCATACACCCCCACCCGGCCAACAAAACAACTTAACACACCTTTTATTGATTTGGATATAATGTTGAACAATAGTTTTGTGTGTGACTTGCATGTACCCAATGATGACATTGAATTGGATGGAGAAACACATGATGAGGAATAAGAATCACATGATGAGAAAAAAGCATTCTCAATGGATGAAATTATGACACAAGAATTTTATAACCCTCTCTCATTTTTCATTCATCTTACTTTTCTTATTTTGATTGTAATAAAAATAAAGACCATGATTTTACCTACCCTCAAAATTAATGTTGATCTACAAATGAATAAACAAATTCTCATCCTAGATTCAAAGTTAATTATTCTAAGGATGTTTTAATTGAACTTTTTAGATTCAAAGTTAATTATTCTAAGGATGTTTTAATTGAACTTTTTAGTTCCTTTGATTATGGGGATTCATATAATCAAATATGCTCATGGATTTGACACGAGGAAGGTGAGCTTCACGAGCTTTTTATTTTTTCTTAAATAATATAGAGTATGAACCTAGGGAGTTCAAACTCTTAGTTTTTTAGCATAAAGACAAACCTATAGTGTTTAAAATTATAATAATAAAACTTTGAATGATAAAAAGTGTAAAAAAATATAAGAATGGGGAATTTCCTACTCATATTCCTAAACTCTCAAGTTTGCAAACATTAGATAGGGTAGGAAATTTTGGTTTGTTTCTTGTTTTTTTTTTGTTTTGGCTTTTTACTTTGTTTATTTTGATTTTTGCTAGAGCATTGGTACGAGGTTTAGCTAGTAGCTAATTTCCAATCCTCGCTTATTGTCAATTTTATTTTAAGATTCTATTTATCATTAATTGGCATGATCAAAATGACTTTTATATTGATCTAAGTGCTCTTTTTCGATGTCTTTGTTAACAATCTTTTCCTTTTTCTTTTTTGATGCTTCAAGTAGTAGGTGTAGTCTCAATTAATATTTCATTTCAATATGTAGATTTTTTTTATGCTAAAGAAAGCGCATGCCTTTTGAAGATGTATATTGGAGTTTTCATCTATCACTTCTTACATTTTAAATATTCTTAAACCTATTTGGTAAGGCAACTACAATCAAGATATCAAGTCCAAAAGATCAATTATTTTAGGTTAATTGGTTACCAAAGTGGACTCAAATTGAGTGGTGGAATTCAATGTCTATGGGATGAGGAAAATAAAAATCTCATTCATTATGGATGATTTGAGTATCTCCATCAAGTCTATAGACACCTAGTTGGAACTAAAGCTACACATAGAATGGAACCGAATGTATCTTTGTCAAGGTTATAGATACCTAGTTGACAGTGGAGCTATGCCCAAGTAGTCAAATAAAGGAAATTCCAAAAGAAATATACCATCATATCAAAATGAGACCTTTACTTGAATAAATGCTAATAAATGCTAAAACCTTAATATCTAAAGTTGTCTTAGCTAAACTATATATAGATGAAAAAAAGTAATGAATCACGCCCATACACTTGGATAAAAATGTGCAGTTATCATTATAAAATTTGGTTCACTCTAACTTTGGTACGAATGCCTTTTTATTTTGAAAACTATTTGATAGGTAATCTCCCCATCATGAATTCACTACAATCTAATTTATTTGGATAATATTTTGAAAGAAAACTAATGATCAATATTAGAACTCAATATGATCTTGGCTATCAATGAGGTGTTCCTTTGTGTAAAATTTTTACTTTTGCATTTTTTTGGACTTTAGTTCTAAAAGAATTTTATTATTTGTGTTTAGGCAAGATAGGGCATTTATTGTGACCCCTCACTACATGCCCTTATTTTTTCTAAATTAGGGACCCTTCTTTTGATGAAATATGTTGATGGTATTCCCTCTATTGTTGGTCATGTGAGATTAATCATTGCAAAATGGCTTTTAATTGTTTGTTGCATCATATATTTTGTCATACTTTGTCATTGCATCATTGTCATATGTCACATTTTGTCACTTGTCGCATTTGTGATTATGTCACAACTTTCCTCTTACATGTGAATGCATCTTCGTGTTGTGTCTCATGTTGCATAATAGTTTTTATGTGGTAATTGGTTGCATCTTGTGTTGCAATAAGAATTCATAATTTGAATATTAAAAGGTTTCAACTTAATTACTTAAAATTTAAACTTTTTAACATTTTTATCAATTTTAAAGTTTAAATTTTTTTTAAAAAATCATATTTAAATTTGGGATGAGTTTTCTACAGTCCATTTGTTCCTCTCTCTCTCTGATTATGGATTACCGAGTGTGATCCGAAATGTCAACACAAAAACATACATAGTTGAATCCAAAAGCTTACAAAAACATATTTAAATTTTTCAATTTTAATATCTAATTAATTTAAAATTAAATTTTCTCTAAATCAAAATTAAAATTTAACATTAAATCATTATTTTTTATATTTAAATTTTAAATGTTAAAAAAATTAATATTTTAATCATTGTTGTAGATTAAAATTACATGAAAAATTTATGAAAATATAAGTTAATATTTGATTTGTAAGATTTAAAACAAATCTAAAATGCCAAATTACATATCATCAATTTTTAAAATGCAAATTATCTTTTAAAATCTCAAAAGAGCTTTTTGACTCTCAATTATAGCTAAATCGCATGAGTTTCCAAAAATTTCAAACTATAGAAAAATCTGAAATATTAGAAGTATTTAGCAAATACGAATGGCATGTGTAAATCTAAGCTTGACATCCTTTGCGAGAGCATCCTCCACGTGGTTGTAAATGAGTATGGGCATCCATCAAAGCATTTTTTAATTAATCAAATAAATTAATTCTTCTTAGTTAGAACATAATTAATGTTTCTATTAATTCATAATTAATTAAATTATATTATTATTTTTAATTAATCAAATTTAATTATCTTCTATCGACGCATTTAATTAAATATTTTATTCTTCAAAAGTTAATTAAATAATTCATTTTAATTTAACCTTACATTTATTGCCACTAAGTTAAATAAATATGTGATTAATTAACTTAACTCATGTTCTAATTCTCATTAACATTTCTTCCAATTTTTAAGTCCTCCCACTTCCCCAAATTTGTAGACATGTGACATGTGTCCTACAAGCCCTCTTAAAGATTTGCATGCACATGTCACTTTCCATCTCCAATTCATCCTTTGACCTCCTCTTCTATTAAATGCTCACACGTGTGAGATCCTCTTCCCCATGAAGCCACCCTACACTTTCCATTTCTTCCTATTTGTCACACTTCCAAAGCCTACACCTCTTACACTTTGCCCCTTTTGATTCTACATGTCATCTTCTTGTTCTTCCCAATGTGTGCTCACACATGTGTGAGCACACCTTGCTCTCTTCCCCATGCCAACATATCATACTTACATGCTTCCATCATGTCACAAGAAAACCTCAACCCTCCATTCATCCTTCCAAAAATCTACAAAAAGAGGTGTAAGAGCAAGTTGTGCTCACACATGTGTGAGCACACATTGGGAAGAACATGAAAGAGACATATCTAAGAGGTAGGATGACTAGGGAAAATGACATGTGTAAGGGTAGGGTGGCTTCACATGTGTGAGACATTCTCACACATGTGTGAGCAAGGGGTAGGATAGGTAGGTAGGACACTTGCCACATGGTGACAATTTTAGATCTTGATCCATGTAGATGGATTCAAGGGTTAGGATTGAATGGACAAGAATTGATGGTGAGGTGGAATTAAATAATAAGAAAATGGTAATGAAGGTTAATTAGCCTAAATAAATTAATTAAGTGGGTATTAATTAATTTATTTAGTTGGAAGATTTGGGGGCTAAGGGTAGATTTAATTAAATAAATATAAATGAAATAAGGATAGGTTAAATAAGTAAATAAATATTATTTATTTAATTAACAGATAAAATGAGGTAAATTCAAGTGTGATCGGGTATGGACATATTTAAATGTCTACATTTTTACCCTCTTTGATATAGTGTCACAAATGTAAGGAGTGGCGTTGTATCAAAGAAGAAAAAATATAGTGGATAGAAAGGGACGAGGACTACTGAAATGATGCACTAATCACTGGTAAGATGAGGAAGGATGACGAGGAGGTTGGGGTGTGCCCCCTTGAGAGGATAGGTAGGTTCAAAAAATACAGGTGTCCTCTCGAAATGGAGAAGAGGACTAGAGGATGATGAATAAAAAGAGGATGAAATTGAGATAAATGGATAAAAAGAAATTATGGATAAGAATCATGTTGTAGTGGTATAAGCAACTTAGATTTGATATTGTACTTGACGTTATGCACCAAGGTATAAGGAACCAACATGACAATATGACATGTGATAAAAAAGGTAGAGTGCAAACATATATGCCTTATAATACCATGATATGGAAGTGTAGACACCTAAAATTGTCTAAACACGTCACACATTCATATTCACCTAATTAACATAATTTTCCTCATTATCACTTAATTCCTCATTTTTTATTAAATAATTCCTAATTATTTGATTAAATCTCTAATTTCCTCTATTAATTGAATAATTGATTTTATTTGATTAATTCACCAAACTTCACCTTGATTAAATAATTTTGGATTATTTAATTAAATTCAATTTCTATCTTCCCACATTGATTGAATAATATTCTAATTATTTAATTAAATATTAATTTTCTCTCACATGATTAAATAATCTTGAATTGTTTAATTAAATCTTGATATTTTCTCTCACCTTACAATTAAATATTTTCTTTAATTATTTAATTACTATTTTTCCTCCAACTTGCACATGGCATATTCCATTTTCAAAATATCTTCCCTCCAAAATATCTTTAACCATTTTCCTTAAAATTAGGGATATTTTGAGCTCTCATGAATCCTCCACCCTTGATCTCCCTGATTCACTTTTAGTCGTTGATCTTCATCTTCAATCTCCATATATGCATTTCTATAAAAGAAGCTTTCATCTTCATCAAAATCATTTACGATTCTCATAAGGAATTCATGACCTTTTTGAGAGAAATTTGAACATTTGAGGATCATAATTGTGAGTCAAGATCATCAATCCAAGCTTTTGCAACATGGGTTATGCATAATAGAGAAATCCATATATCAATAAAGCATAATCCAATAATAGGATTATAGGTTTGTAATGTTTTACATCTTTTGAATTGAATTATCAATATTTTTTGTCATCTTTCAAGCATTACTTTCTAATTTTATTGAGTATGGGTGTAATTGATCTTTCTTTCTTGAATTTTTAATGTTTACTAACCCTAAATGCTTTGATTATGCTTTCTAACCATTATGCCATTATTCCCCTACCATATTTTGGCACATCTAGTGGGACCCACATCCTTGAATTGATGTATTTTTGAGTTTTTGTTGACTTACATGTTGCAAAGACGCTTTTGCAATAGAGTGATACTTCTAGTTCCTCCATAGCAACGCTTTTGACATGTTTCGACACTTTTATCAAAAGATAGCAACACATTTGTTATATTTTGATGCTTTTGTCTATGTTCTATGTGCAAGTTACACTGATGCTTCTATTGCGACACGTCACTTCTATTACGACTCGATGCTTTTACCGATTTACAATGATACATATGTGGTAATTTGATGGTTTTGTTTGAAATACAATGATGCTTATGTTTCTTTCTGAACATCATTTATTTCTATACTTTCAAGATTATCTAACCCTAACGTGTGTGTGGTTCTTTAACCTTTTTGGACTAATACATTTTTGTAGCTTATGCCAAATGTTGGGAGAATACAAAGATTAGGAAACTACTAACACGTTTTCTTGTAGGGTTTTTTTTTTCTCACATTTCAATTTGGTGCTTAAAATTGAACCTACAAATTTCATATTTCAATTTGGTGCTCTAAAATTGAGCCTACAAATTTCATATTTGAATTTTGGTGCATTAAAGTTAAACAAGATAGCTTTCATATTTGAATTTGGTGCATTAAAAAGAACTTGTTTGTCATGTCTAGTAGGCTAGTGGTGTTTATGCTCTTTCCTTGTGCTACAATGATCTTGGAGATCAAAAACACCATTAGTTTGCAAATTTTTTTGTACACACGAGATGTGAAAGTCTATGTATGCTCTTCCCTCATAACTCCTAAGAATGATCTTGGGAATCAAAAGCAACATCATTACCATTTAATTCAAGTAGGAGGCCTACTTGGGGATTTCATCACCTCAAGGTCAATCTCAACCAAATTTTTGGATGGGGTAAATAAAGGGGGGATAACGAAAGTTATACCTCAAGGTGTGGCCAACGTCCTTCAAGCCAAGCCTCATGACCCTTGGTCCACCAAGACATGTATAGGTGATGAGAAAAGGGGAGATCCCCCTTAACTCAAGCATCCACGAATGGGCTTACTGTTCACTAATCCCCCACTATGAACCTTGTTTATTAGCATCCTTTAAGACTTTCAGCCATTAGCTTGGGATAATGCAATGTACAATATCATGCATGAAGTAACTCATCATGTATTTGCCCTTATTGAGGTGATTGTTATTCCTTGATTAGGACCTTGTCCTTTTTAAGGTGAGAGGTGCAAAGGTGGTACATGAACTTTGTATACTCTAGTCACCCATTCATTGTGGAGGTATTTTCTTTGGTAGATGGGCATATCCTAAGTTAATCCACATGTTCTACTACTAGCTAGGTTGTGTATTCATTGTTCAAATACTTGTGAGACCAATTAGAGAGCTCTTGTTGAAGAAGTCTTGAGAACTTAACCTCAAAAAAAACCTTGGAGTCAGTCTTTCATGTTATTCTTTGTTGTATTTTATCACTTTTTAGATCAGACAGACTAAAATCAATCTTTAAACAATTAAAAAAATTCAAAACTCTAGACGAATTTAGGTTCAACTTGTAAAACTGTCTCTGAGTCATAGTGACACATTTGACTATCATCTTGTAGCGCTTCTATAGTTTACCCTTTTTGTTTGTATCTCGACACATTTGATTTTTCATAGCAGTGCTTTTGACTTGGAAAATTGATTCTTTTGTGAAATTTGATGTTTTTGTCTCAAAAACAACTCTCTGTCAGAAACCCTAAAAATCACACAATGATGCTTTTGATTGTCATACACTTGCACTTTTTAAAACTATAATCACTTTTGTTAGGGAATTTCCACTCTTTTGTCCAATTAAATTGATAATTTTACAAGCAACGCATTTGACTGTTAGTCAAAACTTTCTAAAATTGCTAAAATCTTAGATTCCTAAATTTAACCAACAGTTAGTATAGGACCAAAGACTTGTTCAAAATAAACTTGTATTCATCACCAACATCCAAAATAGAAACATAAAATGTTTTATTCTCATCCCATCTCATATGTTCACATTGGACTTGTTAGAATCACATCTTAGTATCTTTTGAAAAAACATCAATGTCATCAAACCAATAAACAAATCATCCAAAATAGAAACCAATATTGACATATGTCTTTGGTTTAGATATCATATCTTAGCTTCTAGCTTGGCTCCTAGCTTGAAGAATAGACATATTTCAAGTACCTAGTAAATTAGTGTCAATCTTTGTGAGCTAGCTTACTTAGTGGTCATTTCCTAATACTAAGTTTATAAAACTCATTATCATCTTCCTTATCTTTGACTCATTAGCTTCTAGGACGAGCAAGGATTATCACTTACACACATCAAAATAAATATATAGTCCAAAGCCTTGTCTCTTAGAGGTGTCATGTATTTCATCCATCCAATCAGCATCAAGACTTTGGTCTAAGTCTACTTAAAAATTTCTTTGAAAATCCATTTTGAATCAAAACAAATTTACAAAAACACATCACCCAAATCCACATCTCATAGGAACATTATAATTTTTATGCCTACAACGAGGTACCTGTTGACGTGTGTTTTGGCATAGCAACATGCAAACAAAATATTGCTACTCTGTTTCTCCTAAAAGAGAAAGATGATCACATGGATATCTCAACTCCCAAGGTCTTTGTAGTTGGTTCTCGACTATGCTAATGTTGCTCAATTGGTCAATGTAACAGTAATGTTCAAGGGGCCTGCTGGTGTTGGGCTTATGGATCATTCTAAGATCAAGCATGAACTAAAACCTAATTTAACTGGGTTTTTTAAAGAAACATAAAAAGATAGATCAAGGTTTTGGTACTGAAAATAATGATACTTCATCTAACTTAACCAGACTTGTTACCTCTCAAGGAATTGCTAACTAAAACTGAAGAACAAAATTAACTTGTGATTAACACCAGTTGCATTCATTCACAATGCTGATTTCAACAATTGATTATAAGTTACCATTTCAACAAAACACAAAATAAGATTTAATTCCTTGAAAGCTTTCAAAATCAAATGATTAACTTAAGATAAATACCATTCTGGAACACAATATGAAGTAGATTCGAATCTGGTTGCTTCTATTGTTGGTGAGACAGATAAGCAACATTTACAAATCTGGCACAATCACCAGTGTACAGAAAACCTGGGTCTTCAGACTGCTTCCATCTACACTAAGGAAACTGGAAAGATACATTCCATCCTATGTTGAGTCTAATTCCTAACTGAGAAGACAAAAGAAGCTCCTATTACAAAGAATCAGAGTGCAGTTCTATCTCCTCTATCTTTTTTCTATTTTCTCTCTGTATTCTAAAACTTCTTCTAACTTTTTTTCTAACCCTAGCAGTTCTTACCTTCTAACTTAAAAAAAGATGAGAGATCCCCCCTTTACAAAGAGGCAAGAATGCCATATATACACCACCTTCCAAAAAGAATGTCGACGCCTATTTTTAGGGTTTAAAAAAATATCCGTGGTGCCAGAGGGTCGGTGTCTAGATCTTTTGAAGAAAGTCAGTCTTGCATTCAATGTGAATCCCTGCTGTCCATGTTGGTGAAGATTGTCTCCTAAAATGATCTGTAGATCTTTTGCAGCTACCGCATTAACTCCTACGCCTCCGTGTCCTTCTTCGGACTCTAGCGGAGCCACTTTGAGTGCCCTAAAATATCACCATTAATGTTGAGCTACCCCTTTCAGTAGATACCAGCTGTCCCTTTGACTCACAGTTTCCTTCTTCTTTGGCTCTCTTCTCGCTCGATATCGGTCCCTCTGCAAATTGTCGGCGAGACTAACTTCCTTCACCGAGACACCATACCGAAGTCGCGTCCTTTCATCGAGAGCTCACCTCACTTTGGGGAGACTTTGTCTGGTCAGCGGGACCCTATTGGGTTGGCAAGACCTTTCACCGAAGTCGCCTCCATGTGCCGAGATTTTTCGAGTCGGCAAGACTTCATTCCTTCAGCTAGACATCACACCGAACTTATTTCTTTCAGTGAGACTTTACTCAGTCACCAAGACTTCTCCCGAACTCAAAACTGCTAGGCCAATACTACCTCACCATTCGGCAAGACCTTTGAGAGATATTCGCATGCACACGACCTGATCTTGCAAAACAAGGTCTCCATTAGTTCCAAAATAAAATATATCAGAGTAGAAGACTACTGCTTACGATCTCATTCAATTTTTCCATGCCTTTGTCTTTAGACAAAAGGAACCCAACTCTGGCGGAGGCGGGACCAAGATAGAACCGGAAACAAAACCTACCTTCAAAACCGGCGGGGGCGAAACCAAGACCAAAACAGGAAAACACTCCCCCTTTAAAATTGGCGGAGGCGGAACCAAATTGGGACGGGGACCGAGAGGCAAAATTAGACGAGTCCCAGCGGAATCAGGATCGGGACAAAACATGACCCAGAAACTACATCACTCACTTTAAAACTGGCGAGGGCGGGGTCAAAATGAAAATCAAAATCGGGACCGAATTCAGGATGGGAACGAGCCAGGGAAATAATCAACATTTCCAAGTTCATACCCCGTCCCGGCTCCGCATCCGCGAAGGAAACCAAAATGCAAAGGACGGAAACAAAATGCCGGCGGGGTCAGACCAAAAATTGATCCCAGGCAAAGCACAACAGGGGCGGCGGCAGAACCGGGGTCGGAACTAAACATGACCTAGAAATGACATCCCTCACTTTAAAACTGGCAGGGGCGGGGCCAAAACAGAAATTGAAACTGGGATCGAATTCTAGATGTGAACAAGCCAGGGAAATAATCAACATTTCCAAGTTCATACCCCGTCCCGGCTCTACGTCTACAAAGGAAACCAAAATGCAAAGGACGGAAACAAAATGCTGGCGGGGTCAAAGCAAAAATCGATCCTGGGCGAAGCACAACTGGGGCGGCGGCGGAACCGGGGTCAGAACCAAACCCAAACCAGAAACTTTTCCAAGTTTCAAGTTCGGATTCCGTTTCGAACCTGCTTTCGACATCACCCGAAAAAAGACATAAGGGAGAAGAAAGAAACAAGAGGAAGGGGAAGAAAACCCCACGACAAAACAAAAAGAAACAAAAAGCCAAAGAACGACAAAATGCTGAACCAGGACCGGAACGGAACCATAAACTGAAACTTATGAAAGTTTCAGGGTTCAGTTCCAGTTATGGTTTCAAGTCCGCCGGGACAAAATGAAGAGACGCGTGAAATAAAAACACAGGAATGAGGCAGACCCAAAACGGGGAAGGAAAGACCCGACGGCGAAGAGAGAGAAAGGGAAAAGTGAAGTCGGGGCTGAGATGGAACCCGAACGAGAAACTTTGAAGAAAGTTTAACTTTCTGATTCAGACCCGAACCCGACTCTAAGAAAGAACAAAAGACAAAGAAAAAGAACCGTCAGAACCAGAACCAAGGTCGGAACAAGAACCAAAAGTTGGAAGGAATTTCCAAGTCCGGTATTGGTCCTGGTTCCGCTTCCGACAAAACTTTAAAAGAAAAACGCCTAAGGTAGAAAACCAAAGGCCAAAGGGAAAAGACAAAAGGGGGACCCATTTTGTTCCAGAAGAAAATAGGGTGGTTATGCAAGGCATAACAATACCAACATAAGAAAAACATGGAATCCAATCTTAATAGTTCTAGTGGACCTACACCCACAAGTGCTACTGAAATAACCATGGGAATGTCTGATGTTGAATTCAATTTTAGAGAGTATAGTACTCCCCAAAAACAACTCCAAACATCTCAAGAAGAAAGATTCATTATAGAATATATCACCCATGAAAACAAAGGGTTCATAGAATATACCCCTGAACAAATCTTAGAGATGACACAAGATTCTTCTTTGGCTAGGGCACTTGATGCCCTATTAGTTGGTGATCCTAATAAATACTTGTTGAGACTTGTATAAGGAGGTGCTAAAATACTCATTAATTTTGATTTTAATACACTTAGGGGACAAGCCCTTTGACATACAATACCATCTGGAAATCCTATCTATGAAAAACAAACCTTTCATGCATCATGTCATATTACAAATTCCACAACCTCCACCACCAAACATGTCAATTCAACCTACCATAACTCCATTCGACACATATTCGTTACCTTTTTCAAAACAATATGTAAATCTATTATACCATGCATAACTCATAGGTGGTCAAACAAACCCAAACCCTTCAAACACAAATAACCTACCATTTTCAAATACAACTCCAACCATACCAAATCCACAAAATCCTAACATAATCAATTATGAAAACAATCCACTCACAACACCTACCCCTTCACATAACACACACCCAAATGTTCCTAAAATTTCACAACAATCACAATATCCAAAATATCAACCTACACCTCGATAACACCAACCAACACCTCAAAAATATCAACCAAAACTTCAACATCAACCAACACCTCAAAAACATCAACCAACACCTCAACAACATCAACCAACACCTCAACAATACCAACCTACACCTCAACAACATCAACCTACACCTCAACAACATCAACCAACACCTCAACAACATCAACCAACATATCAACAACAACAATAACCTCAAACACCACAACACCATCAATGTACGTCTCCTAACAAATGCCACAACAACAATATCAACAATACATCCATTACCAACCACAAGGTCCTCAACAACATAGCATATGAAAAAACCAGTATGGACCATATGATACAAATCCACCACAAACTAATCCTTAATATAAAAAAACCTCCAACCCCAAAACATCACTTATAACACATGCGAGTTGAAATCTAGTGTCCCTCCAAATCAAAACTTGACATATAATCCATCTACCATACCATAATAAAACACATATAACCTAACACCAAAAAATCCCCCTGATAATTGACATCACAAATACATAGCTTAACACAAAAATTCAATGATATAAAAATGGGAACCACAAATAAATCTTATGCCCTTCAAGATCTATGTCCATACCCATTTGACAGAACCATAATAATGAGACCAGTTCCTCATAATTTTGAAATACCAAAATTTGACAAATACAAGGGACATGGTGATCCAACAGAGCACATACGAGAATTTTATGCGGCTTGTCAAGAGGTGTTCTATAATGATACCTATATCATGCGACTCTTTCCATGGAGTTTAGGTGGGCAAGCTTGATCAAATGGTTCTCTCACCTCTCACCAGGTATTAGAATATTTCAAGAACTCATATACAAGTTCGCAACACATTTGTCCTATAACTTTGAACATGAAATCACCTTAAATAACTTATACCTCATCAAGAAAAATCAAGGAGAAACGTTTACCTCTTTTCTACAAATATGGAGACAAAAATAAAGCAAATGTAAATGGTCTATTCCTAAGAAATAACAAGTGGACATCTTTGTTCAAAATCTAAACACAAAAGTTGGGTTTCACTTATGCATACAATGTGTTATCATGTTTGAAGAGCTAATAGCAAAAGGTCTCACAATTAAAAGAGATCACATAGCTAAAGTTCTAGTAAAGATATACAAGGACAAAAAGACCAACCATCAACCTATAACGATAAACCACACCGTCGGGCCAAAAATAAAAATGTTACTAATGATGGTGTGGTAGACACAAAGTTTGTACAAAATACACAAACTCAATCAAAGAAACAACAAAACATCCAAAACACTAATCCTCCAAGAGGACCACCACCACCAAGACCTAACAATTCTCCTAGATGTAGATACACTCCCTTAGGGGAGCCTATTGAGATAATCTTAAACAAACTAGTTATGTGGATGCTAAATCTTCATTTTGGCTCAAAAACAAACAAACATGAGTTTTTAGTTGAATCAAGCACATAAGATAGAGCATCCCTATGAAATAATTGATCATACTAAAATATGCAAGCTAAATAGAACAAAGATAATTAAATGCAAGCACATAAAATCATGACCAAACCCTATCCCATAGTGGATTGGTGCTATTGTGGAAAATAGCCCTTTCCCAACCCTTGCTAAGATAAGCTAAATGATATAATGCCAATGATGATGATGGAGTAAGATGGGAAAAATCAGTTCTCAAATGAGGAGAGTGACTTTGCATAGGATTTGTGGATGATTTGTGGAGGATTTGCTGAAGGATGAAGCCTCTATTTAAAGATTCTGAAGTTGAAAGAATGCTTATGAGAGAGCAATGTGGGATCAAAAATAAGCCAATTAAAAGATGCCACTTGTCAACTTGTGATAGATTGGAGGTTGAGCACAATTTGGTCAATGTGCCAAAGAGAGGGAGATTTCAAATTTGAATTTGAGAGTAAATGCTGAGTGGGGGACATGTAAGAGCTTATTAATTGCTTTGTTGGATGTACATGTCCACTTGATTTTGAATTCAAACTTAAGGGAATATTCCTCAAAGATGCCATGTTGATGGAAAATGTTGATTTAATAAATCAATAAATTGATTTATATGTGCAAGTGGCAAAATCTAGAGAATACAAGTGATTAGGATTAGCATTAGATTAGATTTAATCTTGATTTAGTTAATTAAAAAGAGGATTAGGTGATTTGACCTTTTTGCTTTATATTTAAAGATTAAACTAAATAAAAAAGGAGATGAAAGATGATAAAGATTTAGTTAAATAAATATTTGATTTATTTAGCTAAGGGTGATAATGATAAGATTAAATTAAATAAAGTTGATGACCTTTAGGAGATTGAAATTGATTTACCTGATGAATGGATGAATGTGAATTTTATTTATTTAATGAGTGGATGAACGTGAATTCTTGATGCTAATTTCACATGTCTACAAGTTCAATCTAACCTTATTAATCTTCTAGAGCTTAGACAATATGAGGAACCACAGGTTAAACTCGCATGGTAGAATGATAAGAACCGTTATGAATTCCATCAAACTAAGGGAAACAAAACATCCAACTATACGACGCTTAAGAATCTCATCCAAGACCTAATTGATCAAGGAGAAGTGAACATTGACCAACAACTAGGAAATTTTGGAAACAATGATCTAGGTATATATAAGAATCCAATGCTTGAACATGGTAAAGGGAACAATTTTGATAATTCAAAAGTGTTTAACAAAGTTAACCATTCCTATGATAATGTTGTAGGACATACACACTATGCAAACAACCATATCTCTTTTATTACTATTCATGAAAAAAGCCTTGAGTGTGGAGTCACCACACAAAGAGGGAAAATAATTATCCAAGGAACTCTTTCGTAAGCAAAAGGTCTAACCAAAGTAAATCCAATTTATTATAGCTTGATTGACCATCTCAAGAAAACACCAACACAATTCTTCATCTTAGAACTTCTAAGGATCTCTCCTACACATAAGGAAGTCTTAGAAAAGGCTCTCTTACAATCATTTGTACCTAATGATATCAATACAAAAAATTCCAAGCTATGGTAGGCCATATAATGTCTTCTCATCATCTCTTATTTACCAAAAAATACCTTCCAACCCAAACATATGATAATCATGCTTTACACCTCAAGTTTTACATCCATAAACACAAGATAAAGAGAGTCTTGATAGATGGTGGTACAAGATTGAATAGCTATACTCTAAAGTTGGTCCAACATTTTGGATACTCTAAGGAAGTAATTGAAAAACAAAAGGGCATAACTACCAAAGCATATGATGACGAGAAAAGGGATTCAGAGTGAACCATAAATTTACCTATTCAAATTGGTCTCGTAATAGCTGAAACATGTCAAGTATTGGACCTTGACTTGTCCTAAAAAATCCTCCTAGATCATCCATGGATACATTCCATGTAGGCCGTCCCATCCACATACCATCAGTGTGTTAAATTTAACTATAATGATATCAAGGTCACCATTCATGGTGATCCATAACCCTTCTACTATTGCAAAAGAATAAAATAAAAGTATCACAAGCTACTTCAAGTACCAAACATTGATGAGTTTATACATTCATCTTCCTACATTGATCCATCAACACTTGCATCCTCTTCCACATCACATCAAACACCATCCAAAGTCAAGGTCCAAATGCGAGATAATGGTTGCAATGATTATAACCTTAAACAGTCCTACTATTTAGGGAAGTTAACTATTTCTTTGAAGACATATGGGAAACCTCGCCATATTGTCAAAGAAACTAAGACAATCAAGTTCAAACCCACAATATTTTCAAAATCAGGTGAACTTAACACAAAATTCATAGATGAAGGAGATTTATCTAAATGGGTATATCAAGAAGAATAAGAAGAAGCTCCTCTTCTAGTTAATTAAAATAGAAAAGGGTTCCAAATGATCAAAAGCATGGAATTCATAGGTAATGGTGGACTTGGTCTAAATCAACAAGGTATCTCAAAACCAATCATCCTAGAAAAGTGAAGGAAATATAAAGGAATTTGGTATGACTCACAACAAAATGTAACCCCTCTTGTTGAGGTTATCTCTCATAAGGAAGTCATAATTTCTTCCATGGTTAATCCACATGATGACAATGACATCAAAGATTATCCTATGTGCATAATGAACTAATGTTAAAACACTTCCATATATACTATCATGACCTTATCCTTCAGCCCATCTACTAAAAACAATAGCCTCCCACTCATTTATCCCCAACTTATCGATTGGGACCAAAAACAAGCACCTATTCTTGATTTGTTTGAAAATGACAAAGCTATTGCAAAATTCATGGAACTACGAGAAGGAAATCATCTAGGAGATTACAAAGCAAGATTAACATAGAACTTGATACTAAAGCATACTACAATGAGAATCTTGAATCCCCTAGTGAAAACCACAAAGTGGCACTTTTGGATCAAGAAAAAGTAAAAAGAAATGGCATATCTAAAGGTGAAAACCTCTTTGAGGTGCCTAAGGATGAAACATTCAACCTCCCTGGTATTTCTATGGATCAAGAAAAATCAGTAGTGATAGCTGAAGAAGTGCAAACTATCAATGTCGAGACAATTGACGAGCCTCAAATCATATTTTATGCTACATCTCTAAATGAAGAACAACAACACAATTTTGTAGCCTTCTTGGGTAACAGAAAGATCAACTTCACTTGTTCTTATGAAGATATGTCATGACTGGATACATCACCAGTGATTCATCATCTAATGGTGTATCTCAATGTTGAACCTATAAAACAAAAGTTAAGGAAGATGCATCCTCGAATAACACTATTTGTCAAGGTGGAACTACCAAATTTGTTAAATGTGGGCTTTGATAGACATATCGAATACCCTGAGTAGATTTCAAACCTTTTACTAGTGTCAAAACCCATTGGGGGCATCAAGATATATACAAAATTTAGAGATCTCAACAAGGCATGTCCTAAGGATGACTTTTCATTACTAGCACTAACATTATAGCCGATCTCACGACTGAAAATGAGATATTGTCTCTTATGGATGGATTTTCCAGATACAATTAAATAAGGATAACACAAGAGGATCAACATAAAACTGCATTCACATGCCTATGGGGTACATACTGCTAGAACGTCATGCCTTTTGGTCTAAAAATGTAGGAGCAACTTATCAAAGATCATTGACGGTAATTTTCCACGACATATTTCACACAATCATGGAATATTATGCAGATGACATCTTAGCAAAATCTATAACAAGGAAAGGTCATCTTGAAGTGATAGAATTTTTTTTTGATAGGTTGGAAAAGTATTAGGTAAGGCTTAATCCGAAGAAATGTGTCTTTGGAGTCACTTATGATAAATTAAATTCTTGAAGAGGAATCAAAGTGGACCCCGCCAAAGTCAATGAAATTATAGATTTTCCTCCACCTGAAACTCTTAAGCAACTCTGAAGTCTATAGGGAAATTTTTAGTCCATCTGAAGATTTACAACATAGCGAGTTGATACATGCCACTGGTTCACACATCTTCTCCAGAAAGATGTAACATTAAAATAGGATGACAAATGCCAATAGTCCTTCTAATAGTTAAAATACTATCTTGCATCACTACCAGTATTGATTCCATTAGTTCCCAACAAACCATTGATCAAGTGTACATCTCAGCAACAACAACAACACTAGGAGCTCCTTTCACACAACATGATGAGTCAAGAAAAGAAAGAACGGTTTACTATATTAGTCGAACACTAGTGGGATACAACCCTAACTATACTCCCATTGAAAGAGCATGCCTAGTAGTAGTTTTTACTTCCCAAAAAATATGACACTATATACTTATTCATCAAGTTAAGATTATCTCAAAAGTTGATCCACTAAAGTACCTATTGTCAAAAGCAACTCTCACAAGTCGAATGGCTAAATGGGTCATGATCCTTAGTGATTTTTACATAGAATATGTGTATTGAGAGGAAATAAAAGGGAAAATTATAGTAAATCAGTTAGTAGATGCACCAATATATGATGAGAATCCTCCTGTCAGATTTTTTTGATGAGCCAATATTTTTGTTACGTCAATAAGTAGTGTTAACTATACTTTGATGGCTCACACACACAACATGGATCGAGGGCAAGGATTATTTTCATTACTCCTCAAGGCGGCTGCATACCAAATATTTTCGATGCACCAATAATATTGTTGAATATGAAGCCCTTATAATAGGGTTGAGAATGGCCATCTACTGGAAAATCAAGGAACTACAGGTCTACGGTGACTCCCAACTAGTGGTAAGGCAAGCTAATGATGATTATAAAAAAATTATGACAAGCTAATTCTATACAAATGAATGATCAAAAAATTTAAGGAATACTTCACTAATATAAATTTTGAGCAGATTCCTTAGATCAACAACAGAGAAACAAATGGAATGGTAACAATTGGGTCTTTATTGGATATGTTGCACAATAGTCATAAGTGTGAATTCCTTATAGAACAATTACTCACACTGGCATTTGAAGTTCCCAAATTGGAATATGTGTGCAAAATTGTCGGTCCCAACTCCCCATGGTACCAAGACATCTATCAATACCTTCATAATGGTACCATACCACCTAACCTTACGTCCAACCTCCAAAAAACCTTCATTTGAAGGCCATTCTATTTCATCATTATTGGTGATACCCTTTACCAGAAGAGTATTAATGGTGTATTACTTAGGTTCCTAATGCAACCAACAACCGAGATCCTTTTCAGGGTGTCAATTGTTGTAGCCCAAACCACTCTTTTACACTATTCAAAAGAAATAAAATGCAGCAAAAAGCAACTTTAGCAACAAATAAACATGATATTTTCATTCGCATCTGCAAAATATTAAAAATTACAAACATCTCCTATTACAAGTGCTTCCATTTGCAAACAACACTACTCAGTCAAATCAGGTATAAGTTTTTCTCCTCCTACAAACAAAACAATGCAAAAACTCTTTGAAAATGCCAAAAAAGCAACTACATGCAACATATAACAACAACAAATCATATCCCCTTCTCTCATGGACGCCTAGGAAAGGTATGCCCTAGTTTTGCATCAAAATCCTTCATCTTTTCTTTCTTTCTTTGTGCAATGGAATCCTCATTCAATATGTAGTAAATACATTAAAAACCAGTCCAAAAAGCAGGGTGTAGCTTCACCTAAGGGCCATCAATAAGGCACTCTAAAATTGGCTTATTCTAGAACCTCCTTCTTTTCCACTACTCTGGTGCCCAACTTTGAATTCCCCACAAAGAAAATCAAAAAAGGAGTTACAAAATGCTCCAATATTGGAGAAAAAGCATTTGGGGTATGGCCTTTTGGGCTTCCAAGATAAATCTCATTTTTCACTTTTTTGGGACCATAAATTAGCTAAAATTCACCCATTCTTTTACTGGAAAAATAATCTCCACAATCTCAACCTTAGAGAGACAAATTAGATAGAATAATTTGTTGCCTGCAAGCCAAAAATGAAACCAAGACAAAATTAAAAAAAAACAAAATAACATAGGAAATAGAGTTGTGATTTTCTCGGATTCTCCTATATCAGTTCCTTAACTTGAAAGAAGCTTCAATTTCCTTATAAGAGATACACGAAGGAATTTGCGGGTCCCATTCAAGTGGCCCTACCCTCACTAAAATGTTACTTAGAATGAGATACTATTGTCCAACCATGGAACAGAAGGCAAATCAATTTGTCAAGAAAGCTTGCAATGCCAACAACACGGTGATCTCATCCACACTCAAACATAGGAACTACAACCTATACCAACACCATTCCCTTTCTCATAATGGGGGCTCAATCTCATAGGGAAGATTTCACCTATATCCTCAAATAGCCATAAATTTATCATTATCACCATCGAATACTTTACAAAGTGGATTGAGGCCATTCCTCTTACCTACATAAGCGGTAAGCAGATTTCCAAATTCATCCTAAACTACTTAATATGTCGATATGGTGTTCCTCAATCCATTATCATGAATAATGGAACCCATTTTAAGAACCAGGATGTTCAAGAACTTTGCACCCAATTCCATATGCAGTACCATTTCTCTACACCCTACTACCCTCAAGGGAACAACCAAGCCAAAGTGTCTAACAAAACTATCTTAAAAATCTTGAAAAAGACCGTCAATGATAATGGTTGTAACTAGCACTTGCAACTAAATACTACCTTATGGGCTTATTGAATGAGTATCAAAATACCCACCAATGCCACACCATATTCCTTGGTCTAGGTACTAAATCCATCTTACCTATTAATATTTTGTCACTAAGGGTTTCATTGAAACACTTGATTGATGATGAAGAATGTTGGGTATCAAGACTAAATGAGTTAGAGTTGCTAGATGAACGACATCTACAAGAATTAAACCATCTATGTAAGCCTATAAAAATTGTCTCAGATGAAGCTATAACAAGAATATCAAAGGATGAAAATTTTAGGTAAGAGATTTAGTCCTCAAAGAAAAACAAAAGAATTAGATGGAACAGGACAATAGGGGGAAGTTTGAACCTAACTAGTTGGGACCATTTGTTGTTACCACAAACTATAGATTTGGAACATATCAACTAGAAACACCTGAAGGGACCCCTTGTAGGAGCCTATCAACAAAAATCATCTCAAGCAATTCTATGCCTAACCCATGTGGGGTATCTTATTCAAAAAATTAAAAAAATATAACAAAAATCCAAAAAAAGGATAAAAATAGTAAAGAGAAAAAAATTGTCCTCTAGCCAAAACCACTTCGGTGGTGCTTTGAGCAAGTACCTTGGTGAAAACCTAGAAAATAGGCACCGTATGTAAATAAGCACTATCCACCATCTATTAAATGATCTCTCTATTCCCATCCATAATAAATCTATTTCATCCACCCATCTACCATATTTCCATCTATATCCCTAGCATGGCTTGATATTGTACTAGTTGGCATCATCCTAGGGTTATCTCATCCAATCCATAATGAAGTAATATAACATTTGACTAGGGGCATCTTCTTGAACTTAGTTGGTAGTTTAGATTCTTGTTTATCACCTAAGTCAAAAAATCTTAAAAACATCCAAAAAATAGAAAATTCCAAAAACATCCAAAATAGTCCAAAATCCCAAAAGCATCCGAATAGCAAAAAATCTAGAAAAAACATTCAAATAGCAAAAAATCCAAAAAAATATAAATAGTGAAAAATCCTAAAACATTCAAATAATTTAAAATATAAAAACATCCAAATATTTCAAAAAATCCAAAAGCAAACTCAAATACTTCAAAAAGAACAAAAACAACCTCAAAACATTTCAAAAAGATTAAAAACATTAAAAAAAATTGCAAAAAGAAAAACATCACCAATCACCCCATCCATAATAAACCTATCCTTGCACTCATCTTTGAAAAAGTAAACAAAAGCAAACGTGGCAATCATCAAAACACAAACATTCATGAAAAATAGAAAGTATCAATCATTGTCAAAGCACACCAACTACCTACGTATCAAATCTCGACTCTTGACACGTGTATTTTGTGGTTAGGCTCTTGGGCGTAACGAATCTTTCTGCCCTTGCATGCAACAAAACTCCCTCTTGCTCTCATTTTCAGGGTTATCTCTCTCATTCAATCGACTCTCTTCTCAATCTCTCAATTTCTTCTACTCTTGGCAATAACACTTCTACAAGTGAAGCTTTGTCGGAAAGAGGTCCCTTCAATAGCCAACGCTCTCTAGCAAGCATTCAAAGGTGTGTCCATGTGTTCAAGAGGGGGTCAAGGCCTATTGGTAATGCTCTCTTGCTCTTATCTATTTTCAAATAGATTAGATCTCTTTGTTCATTTACTACTTAGTGGTGCAAGTTCTCCTCCTAAAGTGGGGATTGTTTTCACCACTTCCTTTTGTCTATTTCAATTACTCTCTCTATCAATTTGGCTATCGGTGGAGGTGGGAACACCAAAATGAGGGTTTGATTGTGGCAAGCCCTAAAATAGCCCTAACATTTTTCCTTGTTCGTCTTGTGTGCAGGTTGCTAAAGAGGAGCTCAGAGGGAGGATACAAGCTATCGATCATTTGTAAGTCTTCCTTTGGCTTTCCTTGTGCTCTCTCTCATTTTTTATTTTCTATATTTTCATTATGCTAAACAGACCTCAAGTCTATACTAGATAGTAAATTTTATAGTCTTTCTGCCCAAGTTTTGAGTTCTATGTCGCTCGTGACACTAGCGCATCCTTCAGACAGCCTGTTAGTAATGCTCTCTTGCTCTTATCTATTTGCAAATAAATTAGATCTCTTTGTTCATTTAATACTTAGTGGTGTGGGCTCTCCTCTTGAAGTAGGGATTGTTTTCACCACTTCATTTTGTCTACTATCTAGCTTTCCATGGAGGTGGGAACACCAAAATAGGGGTTTGACTATGACAAGCCTCGAAACAAACCCAACATTTTTCCTTGTTCATATTGTGTGGAGGTTGCTAAAGTGGAGCTCAAAGGGAGGATTCAAGCATTCAATCATTTGTAAATCTTCCTTTGGCTTTCCTTGTGCTCTCTCTCATTTTCTATTTTCTATCTTGTCATTTTCCTAAACATACCTTGGGTCTATGCTAGATAGTAAAGTTTATAATCTTTCTGCCCAAGTCTTGAGTTCTTTGTCCCCCAGGACACCAGCCCATCCGTCGGACTCCATCGTGCTGCGCTAACATCTTGGTTCTACGCTATAGTCCATTGGCCCAAAGCTTCCCCTCATAAGGCAGAAATCTAGAAACTTTTCTCTCTCAGATTCTAAAGCAAACTTTTATGATAATTAGTCTATGTATATTTTCTTTACAATTTCTTCATTCAACTAGTATTGAGGTAGTTAAGGGCAGCTTGCTCCCTAGGAATCTCTTGAGAATGAAGAGACTCATGATAAACAAATCCCCCTTATCTCATAGTTTGTATGAATCATTAGAAATATAATGAATAAATTTCTAATTCAAATTGATGTTATATATGTGTCTTAATTCTAACTATTGAATATGTATTATAAGTGATTGTTTTGTGATCGATTCACTACCTTTGAAAATGAGACAAATTGGTTGCATGTGCAGGTTCATGCCTCTGGAAGGGAGGGGAAGTATCACTCAAGAGAAGGATTTTGGTTTTGAAACCCTTAGGAGAGTCTAAACTGAGCTTTCACACACTCACTGATAAAATAGTCATGTCAATAGTTCCGGGTAAAAGGTATGATACCTTGAATTGATTGACAAGAAAGGTTTTGTTTGTTTATGAGGTCATGCTTGAAATAAGAGTTTGAGTTTCTTTGTGTTTTTGAGTACGTCTTTAAAAGTACAATCAATGAGATATATACATAAGATGTATATATACATACATATACACATGTCCATGATTAACTCATACACATGAGTAAACACATACATAAGTATACGTAGATAGACATATCTACACATGCTTATGGGTGAGTTACCCATATGTAGAGGAACATCAAATGGATAAAGTGACATGTATATATATGTATAAATATGTTTAGTGTATATATGTCAGTCGATATTATTGCTTTGTGTCAAAGGTAATGTTATATATATATATATATGATAGACATACATATATATATATGCATATATATTGATATATGTGTATGTATTGATGTGAAGGCAACATCCATTCATGTATAATAATATATATAGATATACATATATACATTGTGATATTAGTAGTAAATGGATATAAGTTTATACATTCGAATATTGATAATCGTATGAATTGATATATATATATATATGCATATATATAATATGTTAAGTTATTTATATATATACATGTATTATGGAATATATGCAATGCATATATATATATATTATTAGATAAGTTGCATTTTCTGGGTGTAGTACCCATTACACCACGAACCTGAAGGGCCAAAAAGAGACCGAGATCAATAGAACATTATAGCGTCCAAAACAAAAACAATAGAAACCAAAAAGCTAATAGACACAACACACAGACAACAGAGACCCAACAAAGACACATAGACCAACCCACTAATTGGTGACACCTTCCTATTTTTGAATGAGGAGATTTAAAACATCATCCCCAACCCAATTAGGACCTTCACCCTCGGTCTTCTTGTCCACTTCCTCCTTGATGATATCAGAGAGAGATGACAGATCTGTGGATGATCTTGATGGTGAAACGTGTCAACCTAGTGAACTTCCTTTCAAGTTTCTCCATCTACTCCTGTAGCTTGTTGATGTACTCCTCCATGTCGCTCTTGCTCTGAGTCATCTCTTCCTTTATGTCCTTGGGATCCGAAGATTGGGTGAATTCCTCTTTGAGCATTTTTTCCAAGTCCGAGAAATGGCTGGGACCTTCCACAAACTCCTCTTCCTCCTCAATAGTGTACTTCTTACACTCTCCTCTGTCGCCAATCTGCTCCGAGTTGCTAGAAATTTCATCCACTGGTATCTCTCTTGTTATTTGCTAATATGTGAGACCTCCTAACACTTGTTTTCTTTGTCCCCATGTTGATACTTTTAGCCACAATAGTGTCACCTTTGGAATAATTCTCTGCAACACTCTTTCCCTCACTATATGTGACTGACAACTCCACCTACGTAGAGTATTTATTACCGAAGCATTGTTTATATATATTGTTTTTGATATACTCTAATGTTTGAATAAAGAACTATTTATATATATAAAATGTTGATAATATTATATGCAAAGTGCATACTATGTAAGCCATAGTATGAAGCACACATTTTATATAGTGAATAACGCAACAATGAAGCGCGCATTTAGCAACACAATTGACATTTATAATGATTTATCTTACTTAAAAATGGAATGCAATATATAAAGGAAGGTGCGTGAGAAGCTATAAGACTTGTTCAATAGTATCGAAAACTATTTGCAAAGAATTTAAGAGCTTTGACTCAGTCATAAATCTACAAAACACCAAAAGAACGTAAGAGGTTTATGTGGTGCCAAATTATGAATATTTGCATTGCATTAGAAGTCTATTTTGAGAGCTCTGTCCAGTGATGGAAACCAAAGTAAATGGAAGAGTAATTCAAGTAAATGCTGGCATGGATTGATTTGACTTGTTTAATCTCTTACCTTGCATATTTGAAATGCATTCTTGCTATCTTTAAAAGAAACACTCTGTTGTGTTAATTTGCTGAGTGTTGAGTTTAAAATCTGCCACCTTTTGTTTGTCAACCTGATTTGAACAATGTAAACTAAGAAGTTTCAATCCATCCACCTTGTTTCTAGCCTTTAGAAGTGTTGGATGTTGTGGTTGTGTTGTTGATATGTGGTTTTCATTGATGTCAACACTATTAGCATTAATGTCCTAGAAGTTGTACATATCGAGGATATTGAGAAAATTGTAATGCAGTAAAGTTCAGGTTGTTAGTGGTGAAGTGAAGTTCAGTCTATCGGTGAGTTTAGTACATTGTTGATCAGAGGTTGTGGACTAAAGGGTTTCTTTTCGAGTATATCTAGTTTATCTACATTGAGTTTCAGAGATCCGTGTAAAGATTTGTTCGTGTTATGAAGATTTGTATTCTAACAATTATTGTGTTGCTTCAGTTGGTGTTCCTAAATGAAGATGATTTGATTTTAGCAAGTTCAGTTGTTGTGGATGCTTCTTTGGTGATTCATCCACATGATTTGAATTGAGAAAAATAGCATCTGCTAATGCCTGATTATAGTTCTGGTTAAGCACATGAACACTTCTTCAATCTTCTTCACACTCTGCTCCTACCTTCGAAAGATTTGAACAATATTCTCAAATAGGACTCACACACTTCACACCCTCATCATTTCAAATGATAAAACAATCGCTCTTATATATCTGCAACAAGAAATTACATCGCTACAAGTCGGCCTCAATGAAAATAATAAAATGAATACAAATTGTCAGCCCAAAACAATAAATAAATTTCAATGCGAATCAACTAAGGTCGGCCACAACATAGTGGAGAACCAAAATAAAATTCTCAAACATTAACCACCTTCAAAAATTAATCTTCAAGGATCCACAACACGCTTCAACACCTTGTCGGCCAAGAACATGAAAAACATGAACACACAAGAGAAAATCTCCAATCGCAAGCACAATGATCAACACAAACATGCAACAAAGATAGAGCACTATCTAGAAACATCCACAAACATCATGAATCACTAGAGAAGCATCCACAACAACTAAACTTGCTAAAATCAAATCATCTTCATTCAGGAACACTAACTGAAGCAACATAATAACTGTCAAAATACAAATCTTCATAACACGAACAAATCTTCACGCAAATCTCTAAAACTCAACATGGATAAACTAGATATACTCGACAAGAAACCATTTAGTCCACAACCTCTGATCAACAACATACTGAACTCACTGACAGACTAAACTTCACTTCACCACTGACAACCTACACTTTATTTCATTACAATTTTCTCAATATCCTCGACATGTACAACTTCTTGGACATTAATGCTAACAGTGTTGACATCAATGACAACCACATATCAGCAACACAACCACAACATCCAACAATATCCCCCTTTGGAATTGATGGCAACACATGATGTGAAAAACACCATCAACGCAACTATCTTCAATACTTACTCCCCCTTAGGTTCTAACTTTTTTCTCCTCAACAACTCTTCTCCCACATGAGTCTTTTCTTCCTTAGATAATTCATAGTTTTTAACATGACTCTTCTCCCCCTTTGACATCAATGACAAATATCTCTTTTCTGTACACAAGCTCTGATACCAATTGTTGGCAACACAAGGGCAGAAAATTGAGAGGGGGGGTGAATCAGTTGTCACAGAATTTTAAAACTTATTCAACTTATTATGCTTATTCTCATATTTGATCAATAACCATGAAATATTCTTGTGTTTTGAATAAGAAGCTGATTTTTGTGTATATATAGAGGCATTCTTTACCTCAATGGGACACATAATTTTCACTCTACTATTATTTTTTGAAGTTACTCTGGTTTTTTGAGTTTAGTGAGAGAGTTTAAGAGTGAATTGCAAGAGATATATTGTGATAATTTCTGAGGGAGTTAGGGAAGTGTAGAAGTGTTTTGTTGCCAAGTAGCAAGACAATTTGAAGAGGCTAGGATTGGAAACCAGCTAGATCAATTGGAGCTTTGAACTTATAGGAATTGTTGAATCTTACTCTTTTATGATTGATCAATTTTGATTTGGTTATATTTTTCTTGTTTGTTGTTTGGAAATGTAATAAGCTTTTAGGGAAAGATTGTTTTCAAAATTTGAGAATAGACAGTCATTTGTTGTTATAGTTTAGAATTCTCTTTTGCTTGAAGTGATTGTACATACTCCATAGTAAGGAGTGGGTGAAAATGTAGTTATATATATAGTATTGAGATCCTCAATTGAGTGAAGTTGATATAACTTAAGCTAGATCGAATTGGTAGGTTATGGAAAAACATGTTTAACCAACTAGAGGAGTCATAGAATACTTAGTGTACATAGGTTGTTCCTGGGGTTGTAGATTATCCAATGGAGGGAGTTTCCTATGCATAGAATATAATTGGTCTTAACAAATCGAGTTATAATGGTGGATGAGCGTGTGACGTCCATTCTAAAATAGGGGTGATGAATACTTTGGCCAAGGTGGTAATTCACCATTGGTTACACTATCAGTTCATTGTTTTACCTTACTCATTCAAGCTAGTCTAAGATTGTCAAACATGTAGAACATATATGAGTTGTATGGTAAATTTCTAGTTATGCAAGACACAATACCAGCTTAGGATAGACTAGTACTATGTGGTTTCCAAACCAAAGCTCTTCATCAAAGGGTAGGGCCATCTTACCGTATGTGGTAGATGTACGGGGGACCACAGTTAGTCTGTGGATGGAAAAAAAGTACTTGAGTGATGCTTCTCATCCCATTTGGCAAGCCAATATTTGAAAGGGGATTTCCTGGATCAATTGTATTTCTGGTGCCAATGGAGCTTAGATGAGCTACATATGTAACTTGTATCTATTTATTTGAAAGATGGAAAATGTATTTTGTATTTGGATTATGAAATAATTTATTTGGAAATATTGTACAATTCGTTGAATGAAATGAGAAATATATTTTGTTGCTTTCATGTGTGCATTTTATCTTGTTTTGAAAAGAAAAATTTGTATGTTATGTGTCTAGTCATTAGATTAAATTCACTTGTGGTAAAACATAGGAAAATTACTATGTAGAACAAGAGGCATGTTAGACAATTTTACTAATTTAAGTATGCAATGCATTATTTGAGCTACGAGTATAACCCATGTTAGGATTTTTACGCACCCTACTTTATGCTTTTACTTATTTGGTACCTAATGCATGGATTTAGCTTCAAGTATAAGCCATGTGAGGAGCTTTGTGTAACCAAATTTATAGTTTTGCTAATTCCTGTATGTAATGTATTATTTGAGGTGTGACTAAAATCCATGTTAACTTCTCTATGTACCCCCAAACTTCATAATTTTACTAATTTAGGTATGTAATGCATGGATTGAGTTGTTCTTACTTAGGGCCTTTATGCACCCAACTTTATAGTTTTAGGAATTTGGGTAGGCAGTGCATGGATTGAGGAGTAAGCAAGAAAAACACGTATACATACCAGGCTTTCGGTAAAGTTGTGCAGCATGACCTTGAAGAAGCAGTAGCCAGTGAAATTGGACATACCGTGAGTTCTGTGACATGTTTGGGTACATTTCAGGCATGCAGTATATCTTCCTTTACCTTCTCTTCCCTCGGTTCCTCCCATTTTTATTGTCTATGCATTCAAAGTGAGGAGAGTGAGGGAAGTTATAAACAAAATGAGTACATGCACAAAATGGTACTTTTTCCGTTTGATCGTCGTCGCGCCAGCGCATGTGAGGAGAGCGAACGATATTTCGACAAATCTTCTGGGCAATCGATAAAAATTGTCACGTCTCCAGACTTTGGGGATGTAATGCCATCTTTTTGGTTAAATTTAACTTCATTGTTTTCACGAACGCACGCTGTGCTTATGTAGACGCGATTTTGTAGCTCGGATTTTTCTTTCTACCTTGCTTTTAAAAAAATTCCAAATTATTGGAATTGTACTGCCATGATTGGTTTGCCATGAGAATAAGAACTGCAAAAGACATTAACGGATTTTAGTTTTAGTGTATACGAAAGTATCCACATATTTAACAATCATTAATTACCATATATATTTTATTGGATGGTATTATTTTTATCCAAATAAACATTCCAAAATTACTACTATTGCAACTCATTTTGTTAATTAGTTATTAATAAGTTGGTTTTATTAAAAAATATAATATTAAATTAAATTTTTATTATGTATAATGTTTATATTTTCAATTTAAGAAAGGCCTAAAGAAAAAGGTGGTACAAAAGAAGGAACTAAAGAAATCTAATTCCAAGTCTAGAGGAAGGTCCAAAACCCACAGAAAGAGCAAAGTGAGATGTTTGAATTGTAGTAAGTAGGTTCATGTAAAGAAGGAATGTAAAAGTCAAAAGAACTTTGAGAATTCCTATATTAAAATAATATTTGATGATGATGATGATTTAATTGTTTACATTATTTATATATGCTAGCATTGCTAGTGATGATTTTTTGGTTGATTGATCTAGGTACTTCCTACCACGAATCCTCGTAAGGGGTGGTTTGTGCAATATAGTGCATGTAATGGTGGAGAGGTGTACCTTGGTGACAACAACACCCTTAAGATAGTTGGCTAAGGAAAGGTAAAATTAGTTTTTAGTGATGGGAAAGTGAAAATTCTTATTGATGTGTTACACATTTTAGGACTCAAGTACAAGGAATTTAATTTTTATTTTTAAGATGAATGATATTGCAGCGTTGAAAAATGTACTCCTTTACATTTTCATACTTTGTTTGGGCCCCTCATTTAAATTGAACTTAATTAGGCCTTAATAAGCACTATTTTCCATCTACAAGCCCATTAAATTACATTTTTCAAATGGTAAACTTGACAATAATTAATGCTTAAACATAACAATTTTCCTTGAGCAATATGTGTTCCAAGAATAGGGACCTGGGGGCGAATGGGTCCTCCTTGTTGATAGATGGTCAACGCTCCCTTCAGGATTTGCAACATGGCTTAACTACCTCTCGTGGATCCGTTAACTTTGGTGGTTGTATCAGGCATTAGCAGGTGAATATTTTGGTGCAACAGCAAATGTGGGGCCAACAATTGGTTTTAGAGCCAAAGGTTATGGGTTTGAATCCCCTCGAGTAATGTTGAGGGGGAGATTGTTGGCAGATGGCCAATGCTCCCTTCAGGATTCACAACATGGCTTAATTGCCTCATGTGGATCTATTAACTCTAGCAGTTGTATCGGGCATTAATAGGTCGACCTTTTGGTGCAACGACAACCGTGGGTCCAACACTCCCTAGGCCTTTGAACCTAAATTTAAATTCTATTTTTGGTGGTATTTTAAGGTCCCCAATTCATATTTTGATGTTGGCTTGTGATGTTTAATTTTTGGAAGATTAAGGATACATACCTATAAATACAAGGTTATTTCATCATTTCAAATCCTAGAAGCCTAGCATTTTCAAGAGAGCAAAAAGTATAGCAAAGTTTATGATCAAGAGCATTCAAGAGTAGAATTATCAAGGATTCATTACAACAATCAAGATCTCAAGCATCATGTCAAAGTATTTTGTAATCATGCATGTTTTTCGAGCTAACATTGTAATGTAGGTTTCAAGATCTAAGTCAAGCATTCAAGTCAAAGATTCAAAGCAAGATTCAAGTATCAAGATCCACATCCATTAAATCCATCTCATGCAATATTTCAGTCATTCCAAGGTTTATTCAAGGGCTTGTTGAATTCATAGTATTCTTCACTCTTCATTCCTTTCATGCTTTCATTATTTCATTTCAAGGTTTAATTACCAAAACAAGATTTGACCAAGGCAAACCCCCATTCACCCAGAAACAAACCATCTTTCCCTCTTGTATTTGTGTTGCAAATTTTAGGTTGAAGAAGGATTGAAGATCTTTTGAAGTGCAAGATTGGAAAAGTTGTCAAACTTACAAAAGTTGTCAAAGTTGTCAAATCACAAAATCTCACCTATAGATCTGATTTCTGACTTTTTGAAACTAAAACCTAGATCAAATAGAAGCTACAAACTGGTATCAGAGGCTCCCGAAAGTTTTCTAAAAACCTTAACAAAAGATCCTTTCACCCATGGTCAAATGAGTCCTAGTTTACCTCCCAAAACTGCTTTTTAGTGACAAGTACACATCATTCAGAACTTCTCAAATCTGCAGGAATTTTTTTTGTCAATATTGAGCTTTATATTGTTGTTTCAGTTTTGAATAGGAATAATTGAGTTGATTTTCTATTTTTTTTTCTCCCAAAAGTGTTGTTCACGCTAATACCCCTGTCCTCAAACATAAGGAAATCTAAAGATTCCCCAATTGAGTTGACTCACCTAATGGTTTTAAGTCAATTCATTGTGGGGATCTCATTTCCTAATGAAAAAAGGAAGATAGGGCCTAGTATCACCCCATTTATATTGGTGAACTTACATTTAAATCTAATTTTTGAAAAATCTGAAACTGTAACCACCTATTTGCAACTAGAATCTTAAAAACAAGTATTAACTCAAAATTTTGTAATTTAATTTTTTAAAACCCTAAAGTGAGACCCATGGATGAATGGGTCCCCGATCAGGCTCATTTCTAAATTTTTGGGCATTAAAAACCCTCAATCTACATTTTGAGTTTCTGCATTCAATTTCCAATTTTTTTGTTTTCTGAAATCATTTACATTAAGTTTCCTGAAATCATTTACATTAAGTTTCGTTAATCAAACTCAAGTGTATTTCAAAATTACAATTACATTTAAAAGACATCATTTTCAGGTATTTGCATAGCATAATCAAAAAGTTATCTTTTTAAAAATATGGAAATTTCTTTTTACACACTTACATTGCACTTTATATTCTAAGGTGTCTGATTGCATTTCATCTATTCTCAATTTTGGGTGCACCTTGGGTTTGTAAAACTTGTATGAACTTCACAACCTAGTGTCTTATTTCCAATACAATCGTGAGACATAGTTCGAGACTCATGTCATCTTGCGATACATCACTCATCGTGGATCTTGGGTTTTCCAACTCTTTCACTCATAGTGTTGACACTAGTCAACCCTGCATGGATAACACCCCCACCACCTCATTTCCTATGACTTCCTTACCAACAACTAGTGTGAATAATGTTGAATCAATGTTTGCAAATGTGCCTCAAGAGAGCCTAAGAAAAATGGATGTAGAATTAGAACATTTACAAAGCTTTGTAAGTTCTAAATACATTGTTGGTTTAGTGATTCCTAGCATAGATAACATGGGATGAATGCTTGATAATGAACAAGGAATTTAAATATTTTGTAGCCTAGCCTTCATTATTAATCATCACATGAAAAATAATGAGAGTAATTCTATAAATAATATGGTCAACTTTATTGAATTACAACCTCATAAAGGCCAAATAAATATGTCTCTTGAAATTTATTTCTCACAAAATGACATAATTAAGCATGCACCCAATGGTCCACTTTACATAGCTGGAAGAATCAATGACAAGCCTACTAATGGGATATTAATTGATCTTGTTTGTGTAGAGTATGTGATCACCGAGGAATTCTTATTTGTGCATGAGCTTTATCAAGACAACTATGAGCAACCAAAAGCATGGATCAAAACAAATAATGGTTTTGCTTGCCCTATGATAGGTTCAATCACTCTTCCTCTAAAAGTTGGACTAAAATAATTAAATGTCTCATTCTCCATCATCCCATCGTTGAACCAATTCCATGTGAATCTTGGTTATCCGTGGCTACACTCCATCAATTTTGTCCTGTCAGTTGTGCATAAATGCTTAAAGTTTCCATTTGGAAAGGATATCTTTACTATGCACCATAATGGCTTTAACCCAGTGTCTTCTCGTGGGAACTTCTCATTGGATTTCTTTTGGCCTGAACCTATGGAACCTATTAATCCTTGTGAGGATTTCTTTTTCAAATCTTATCAAAAGTTCAATGCTAAGTACATAGGAACGTTATCCCTTACCAATATACCTCAACCCATGATTGAGTCTCCCATCATTGATGAAACCATGATTGAACCAAAAGCCCTTCCAAATACCCAAGATAATTCAACCATGAATCCTCCACCTATTTCATATAAGAGACTAAGAGATATAAGTCTCGTTGTGCTTCCTAAAATAAAACAAGTTTACAAAGTTAAAGAGAAAGTGGTTGAACAACCTGAGATGGCATCGATGGCTCTACAAGCTGAGCTAGGGCATTCGTGTCTTGGCTCATTCCAGTGAATTTCCTTGCTATGCAATGGGGAAGGGGGTGTTTTCTGCTTTGTGGGGGTGATCGGTGGTGTCTCTTCTCCCGATTGCTGCGTCCCTTTTTTCTTCTTTGGTGCAGGTTGGCCGCGGATAGGTGTTGGGATCTGTCGCTACGTGGTGTGTGTGGAAGTCGGGCTCTTTGGTGGGGTAAAGACAAGGGTTTTTTCTTGAATGTGGTCTGCATTTGGAAGCGGCGGGGGTTTGGTGTAGGGTGGTGTGTGGTGGAGTGGAGGTGGGTTGTGGGCAGGGGTTTGAGGTGACTGAGGATTCGTCAGGTGGAGGTGATTTGGGTGCCCCCATCTGGGGTGTGGGGTTGCATGGTGCCATAACCCTTGGCTGATCCTTTTGTTCCTTGGGTTTTCGTGGGCCTGCATGTTCATCTAAAGGTGTTTTCTTCAATGTCACATGGGGAATCTTCTGGGGCTTGCCCCAAAATGGACTTTTGTTCGGCGTTTGGCTCGAAACCCTCTCTACAGGGCTCAAAACTTTTTGATAATAATCTTTTTTCGGTGGAACCTGAAAATGTTGAGATGGGCTCAGCAGGTGGGCCTAGAATTCTTAAGATTAATGGATGCCTCGAAAGGTATAAGGAGAGGCCGAATGTAGTCATTCCGATGGAGATGCTAGCTGAAGATATTGATTACTATTCAAGATATTCTCTTTATTACAAATTCCTGGGTTTGAAAATTTTGTTGCAATTCTTGGATACGTGGGCTCAAAGGACATGGATGCTAGAAGGGGAGATGGAGATCCGCCTCTTGGTGAATAACTATTTCATGGTCACATTTGACTGCATGGCGGATCGAAATAGGGTTTTTGAAGGGGGCCCGTACTTTTACAACCAGGTGGGTTTGTTTATTAAGCCATGGCATGCTGGCTTCAACCCGGCAGAGGAGCTTCTGAATCGGGTTCCAGTTTGGGTTCATCTTCCAAGGCTCCCTATGGAATGCTAGTGTGAGGATGTGCTGTACTTATTAGCCTCAAAGTTGGGGAAACCTATGGGTTCGTCACAACAAACGCAATTCAAGAAGGTAATGAATTTTTCCCGGTTTTGTGTGGAGATAGACTTAACTAAGCCATTGCCAGACTCTTTAGAAGAGAGTGCAGGAGAATATTCGTGGGTGCAGTAACTAGATTATGAAACGCTGCCTTTTCGTTGTCATTTTTGTCATGAGTATGGTCACCTCTAGCGCAGATGTCCAAAGGCCAAGCCTTTGGAGGCTCAATCTCCTCAGCCTTCAATTAATCCACACATAGTGGATAAGGGCAAGGATCCCATTCAGGATTTTGGTGGCAAGGAAGATGGTTTTACTCCCGTTAAAGGCTGAAATAGAAATAAAGGACATAAACGGACTTTGAAGGATAGGAAAGAGGAGGACATCTTCAATAGGTTCGAGGTGTTGGAAGATCTTAGCCAGCAGGAGGTGAACCCGAGATTTTTGGATCTAGATCATGGCACCTTGGATATTGATCAGCATGGCCCTTCGGTTGAGGCAATGCATGCTCCCCAACAGGAGGGGGGAATGGGAGTGCCATGCTTAGAGGAGGTTGGGAAATATCCTATATAGGAAAAGCTTAATTCAGAGGTGATTATGGCTCCACATGTTGATGGGACTTTGGACTTGGTGACAGACCGACAGATGGGGGTTCAGGATGAGTTGGGTGGTAGTCCTAAGGCAGTGAAAGATAGTGCAGATAAGGCTCACCTCTTGCAGAAAGTGGGTTCAGAGGTGGGTGAGAAGAATATTAAGTCATCCTCCCAGTTGGGTGTTTTGCAAAAAGATCTCAAGAAGGGGGGGCTAGAGAAAATTTCTAAGCTGGGAAGGAAGAAGGATGTGGAAAATATTAAGATGATAGGGGAGACTTTGGTGGAGTCGGGGTCAGTCAAGACTCTGGATTCACATTTTTCATGCCCTTTGAAATGATAGTTCTCTCTTGGAATGTACGGGGCTTGAACAATGGCCCTAGATAAAAAGTTGTTCAGGATTTGATTAGGAGGCATTCGCCTGATGTTCTTTTTCTGTAGGAGACTAAGCTCTCTGTGGAGGGTATGATGGATTTAGCTCCTAAGTTATGGAGGAATGGTGAGTGCCAATGCACTGGTGCTCAGGGGTCTTCTGGAGGGGTGGAGTTCTTATGGAATCCGCGAAAGATCTTCCCCCAATGGTGGGTGTCTTTTAAGTCCTCCCTTTCCATGGTGGCTTCTTGTTTTATGTCTGGGGAAATTGCTCTCTTCTCCAATGTGTATGCACCTGTGGAGTTGCAGGGTAAGAAACTCTTGTGATCCAACATTCGTTTAGTTCATAGCTTATTTCCTTACCATCCTTAGATTATTGGAGGTGATTTTAATGTTATCACGGAGCTTGCGGAGAAGCAGGGTGGTATTGCAAGGCTGGAGGCCTCTGCATTGTTGCTCTGGGACAATATCTCTGCTTTGAATCTTGTTGATATTAGGCCGGGCGATGGTCTTTTTACTTGGAATAATAGAAGAACTGGAGATGCTTCTATTTCAAAAAGACTTGATAGATTTTTGGCGTCTAGTTTTTGGTTGGGGGACAGGTGGATGACTAGCTCTGAAATATTGGATGGTCGAGGTTCTGACCATTGGCCAATTAAGCTAGTGGCTGAGTTGCCTCAACGGTGTGCTAGACAGACCTTTAAGTTCCCACTCATGTGGCTCAGGGATGAATCTCTCCATGATTTGCTCCCTGGATGGTGGGATCTTGGGAAGCCTGCACATGGCATTGCTATGTACTCTTTCTCAAAGAGGCTCCAGTATGTTAAATATAGGTTGAAAAGATGGAATAGGTAGCATTTTGGTAATTTGTTTTAGGAAAAATAGAAAGCTCAAGATAATCTTGACCTTATTACCAGGCAGATTCGTGACCAAGGCCTCTTGGAGGAGTTGAGTTCGTTAGAGATTGCTGCAATAAAAGAGTTTGAGGAATGGGAGTTAAGAGAAGATATTTTTTGGAAACAAAAGTCCCGTATCGAATGGCTTCAGGCTGGTGATTGGAACACCTCTTTCTTCCATAACTCAGTCAAAGACCGAAGACAAGGTAATGTTGTTTCTCCTCTCTTGGTACCTGATGGGGAAACTTTGTCCTCTTCTGCTTCTATTTCTGCTGAATGCATTTGGTATTTCTCTACCTTGTTTTCTAAGGATTCGCTTCCTACAGAGGAGGATGAAGCAAGGATTCTAGATAGTATTCCGCAGCTGGTGACTAATGAAATCAATGATTCGTTTCTTGCTCCTATTACCTTGTCAGAGCTTGAGAATTTTGTGTTCCAGATGAAGAAAGGTAAAGCCCTTGGGCCTGATGGATTCCCAATTGAATTTTTTTAGGAGTTCTGGGAAGTGGTTAAATTGGACCTCTTAGAGGTTGTTCAAGAATCCTTTTTGCATAAACGAATGTTGAAGTCCCTGAATGCTAATTTTTTAGCTCTTATTCCAAAGAAGGAGGGGGCTAATTCTTTGGATCTTTTTAGGCTTATTGTGCTATGTAATGTTGTGTATAAAATTATTACTAAGTTGATTGTGGAAAGACTGAAACCTTGGCTTGGTGGGTTAATCTTTGAGGAGTAGGGGGGTTTTTTTGTGGGTAGACAGATCCTGGATGGGGTTGTTATTGCTGCTGAGACCATCCATTCTATGGAATCCTCAAAAGAAAAATCTATGTTTATCAAGTTGGACATGGCTGAAGTGTATGATCGTGTTAAATGGAACTTTCTGTTTAAAGTTCTTGGAGCTTTTGGCTTTGCTGAGGGTTGGATTGAATGGTTCAGGAGTTGTGTCACCTCTTCTTCCTTTTTGATGCTTATCAATGGTGAGCTCACTTGTTTGTTTGGTGCTTCTAGAGGCCTTAAATAGGGAGATCCCTTGTCTCCTTACTTATTCATCCTCCTTGCTGAAGGCCTGGGAAGGCTCATTCGTGCTCAAGTTGCTAGCGGTTTACTTCAGGGATGGATCTGGGGAGATAATTTTCCCCCTCAGTCTCACCTTCAGTTTGTTGATGATACTGCCTTGATGGGTCGGGCAAAGGTTGAGGAGGCTCTCAACTAGCGCAGTGTGTTGGACAGTTACTTGGCTACTTCTGGGCAGCGCATTAATGAGGGGAAGTCCTTCATCTATTTCTTCCATACTCCTAAGGTTATTTAAAGGAGAATTGCTGGTATTCTTCATTTCCAGATTGGCTCGCTTCCTTTTTCCTATCTTGGAATCCCTCTTGCCACTCATTCTCTTCCCAAAAGGTTTTGGCAAGAGACTCTGGATAAATTTCAAAGATTGGTCAGTCATTGGACTTGTAGGTGGCTTTCTTCAGCTGGTAGAGTGACTCTTCTAAAATCGGTGGTCCAGGCTCTCCCTCTTTGTAGATGCTTTGTTCTTTCTGCTCCTTCCAGTTTTATTAAAGATTTCAAGAAATTGTCTCGTCAGTTTTTGTGGGCTGGCAATCTTCTTCATAGAAAATGGAGTTTGGTGAAGTGGGAAGTTGTTTGTAGGCCAAAGCAGGAGGGAGGTCTTGGTCTACAACAGACGGATTGGAATGGGTAGGTCATGGCTGTTAAGTTGTATTGGCATTGGTGCTCACAACAACACATGTGGTGGGCTAAAATTTTGACCTTCAAATATTTGGGGACGGTGGAAAGTAGGGAGGTTGTAAGATTCAGTATGGAGGGGAAAGGTTCTATGATCTGGAGTACTCTTAAACGGGGTGCCAAGCTTGTTAAGCAAGGTCTTTTTTGGATTTGTAATGGGGGTCGAGAGGCTCTCTTTTGGCATGATTCCTGGGATGGACATCCACCCATTGTGTCCTCTCATCCCCACCTCCATGACTTGTGCCAGATTTTCGTGGAGGCAGGTTGGTGTCATGTGGCTGACTTTAAATCTCAACAATCTTTGGGTCAGATTTATGTGTCCAGGTGGAAGGACCCCTCAGATTGGCCTCCTGGTGGTGTGGTGGAGGATCGTCAAGAGCTTGCTAAGATTTTATCGGGTCGTGCCTGTAATTCTCTCCATGGGAGTGATGTGCTTGCTTGGGGTCCAGATTTGAAAGGAAAATCTTTGGTTGCCTCTAGCTATCAGGTTTTGGATAAACAGGCTTTTGGGAGCTCCTAGGTTTCTTGGTGGAAGCATGTTTGGAATAAATTTTCCTGGCCTAAGTGTAATTTTTTCTCTTGGCTCGTGGTCCAAGGTAAGTGTCTTGCTTGGGACAATCTTTGGAAACGAGGGTTCCAGGGCCCCTCCATGTGCATTTTGTGTGGTCAGCACGAAGAATGCTTATCGTATCTCTTTTTTTAGTGCTCTTTTGTTAAGACTATCTGGCATCACTAGTGGAATCTTTGGAGCTTATCGTGTTGCCATGTCTCTTCTCTGGAGGATTTTTGGAAGAGACAGGGACCTCCTCCTGCCACAACCTCCTTTCTTAAAATTGCTTGGAGCATTGGTCCTAGTTTGATTGTTTGGAAAATTTGGTTGGAGCGTAACAGAAGAATCTTCTTGGATAAAAAATTGCTCATGGGGCAACTTTGGAGGCGAATTCCTAGGGCTCTGTAGGAGACTTTAACTGCAAAGTGTGACTTGTCTATGCCGATTGTTCCTCAGGACTTGGGTGTTGTTAATTCCCTGGGTCTTGTCACTGGGGGCAGGAGTATTTTGAGAAGAGTGCATCGTAGGCATGGGCGTGAGAGGGTTGCTTGTGAGGGATTTTGGTGTCTGCCTGCTCTGGGGGAGCTAAAAATCAATACGGATGGGTCATCTAGGGGTAATCCTGGGCATGCTAGGGTTGGTGGTATTGGTAGAGACAGCCTTAGAGTGGTGGTTTTTTTCTTTTCTGTGTATCGTGGTCTGCAAATTAATAATCTTATGGAGGCAAGTGTTATCCTCTTAGCGATTGAGCGTGCGGTTGGTCTGTGATGGTGGTGGATTGTTTGTGAGTCTGATTTTCAGGTGGTTATTGATATGTTAAATAAGAGAAATTTAGAGGATGCAAATTGGCAGCTAGTCGTGGTTGTCAAACAGATTGTTTCTATGTGCTCTACTTTGGAGTCCATTGTTTTTTGCCATATTCTGCGGGAGTGGAATAGGGTGGCTGATGGGCTAGCTAGATGGGCTAGCTAGAGGACTAATTCTTGGTATATGGATGATTGGGGCAACCTTCCTGAAGACATGGCCCCTATTCTTGAGGAGTGGGTTGCTGAGGATATGAGGTGATTCTTAGGTGTGAATTAATTCTTGCTTTGTTGGGCCCCTTGTGGCTTCTTTCTTCGGACTTTGTAATGCTATTCTAATTCAATAAAGTTTTTACCCTCTTTTATTAAAAAAAAAAAGTGGTTGAACAACCTTCCATGTTTCCTTGAGCTCCTCCCCTATGAGAAGAAAATAAACCCATGGTTGATAAAGCTGCTCCTACACCTTCACTACTTCAAAACCAAACAAAAATAAATTGAAATGCTAAAAAGTGTAGGTGTAGACATCATGCTATTGCTCGTAAGTTACAAGAAAAATGTGAATCAACAACTCAAAATCAAACAACTGAAAAAATACAAACGATTCTACCCCTTTGCCGCAACGTGAAACCTCTACAACACAAGAAGAACAAGCACCTTCAATGTACATTATCAGTAGACCTTTTGTTGTGATTAGATGGGATGACGATAATGAGATTGCTAAAATTTATGAGGAAGTGCATAATGAGTTGAATTTATTTTTTCCTCTTCCATGAGCTTAAATGATAGCAACCATGACGATCCTCCTAAAAAGAGTGATTCACCGCATGTTGAACTTGGTGATGTTCCTAGTACAACACTTGTTGTTTTTTGTTTGGCTAGTTATCCACCTTCCACATATGATGAAAAAGATTGGGATGTGGATGACCTGCTATAGGTTGACTCATATGTGTCATACTAATTGTGTCTTGTTTTCTTTTTCATGTTCTTTTTGTGTGATGGAATGTGCATAATGTGATCCCCCGTATTGTTTTGTTTGACATTTATTTCATGTTCGTGATATTCCTCTATTTGTATCTACATTCTTCTATATGTCATAATCAATAATATTTTCTATTCTATTGTGTTTTCCTTTTTGGGATGATGCAAGGCGTCGAGACATTTAGGTCTCTTCCATGTTTTTGATTAACGATAAACAGGTTTTGAAGGGTTCCTGAAGCCCTGTACAAAAAGGAACAGTGGCAGCAATGATAGAGCAATAGGCTACCCACCCAAGAAAACAAAAAATAAGATGATTACAAAGACATTAGCACAAAACAAAAGCACACAAAAAAAGCAAAAAAATAGAAAAAATGACCATTAGATAAGTTCCTTGAGCATCCTAGCCACTTTTAGGTCCTTGGAAATCATCCTGTCATGCAACTCCATGACATCCTCCACATCCTTCCTAGGCACCATTTTGCATTTCTTTGTTTTACTCCAAGTGTGAACACTCGGCCTCGCACCCATGTTAGTAGTCTACCTCTCCTTGTCAGCACTCTCCTTCATTTCCTTATTCACCCGATCACAGAAAAGAGATCTACGCATCCATTCTTTGGCCTTCTCATTGAGGAAAATAAGACCCTCAACCGAGGCCTCCAACTTCTCCCTATTGATATTGATGATTGTTTCCATGTCCAAGTGCAACTACCAGTAGTTATTTTCCAACAAAGACAACCTATGACCATAGTATTTTTTTAGGCTGGCCAACTCATCCACCACAAATCCAACACTAGAATTCATCAACTTGGCCAAACCAAAAATGAAGTCCTTCTCCTTGAGACTGTGAAGCATGGAGATATTGCATTGGGAAATTATGTCATGGTTGTTGTGGAGGTCCTACACCTCCTAAACAAGCCACATCAACAAATTGAATGAGATGTATGCCCCTTCTTTAACCACACCTGAGGCTTGCGCAAAATCCATGGCCCCCCAAAACAAGTCTCTCCCCTAGTGGGAGCTCACGAGGGGATCCTCGTCCAAAAAACCATCGGGATTAATTTTTCACTTACCTTTTCCTTTGGATGCTAATGTAGACTCGTCCACATCAATGATGTTATTCACCTTTCCAACAAAAGGGGACCCTCCAACACCACCACAACTCATGTTCAAATTCCCAAAATTCTCCATCTCACCACCCTTAAGACCCTCATAAACCTCTAGAAGCTTATCCACCATACCCTTAGAGCACACCGGTTCCTGAACCTTAGCCTTCTTCACACTACATAGCCCCTCCTCAACATCTTCATCACATACCACCTTTAAATTGCACTTTACTTGCGGAAGAGAGGATTTATGCTTGCTAGTAGATGGTTTCATCCCACTAGTCGAGGACGTATAGTCAAGGTCAATGTTGTAGCCATCAGACCACCCTCCAACTTTGACTCAATTTTCATCCCCTCACTCTCCATGACCTATTCAACCTGACATTTCCCACTCCCCTTCCTCTTCTTTTTGATTCATGGGGCGAAGAGCTTTACAAATACAGTTAGCTTTAATGAAATCAACAATAAGCAACATCAACCCCTCATGTAGAAAAGGGTTTTTGGGATTCTTTCTAAAACTCACAATTCCCTCTTCCAGAGAAATTAATAGGTAGAAGGGAAATGAAGTGAGCTTACCGTGTCAAAAATGATTCAACATAAAAAAGTGGTGACCATACAGGGTCATGTATCTGCCATCCAGGGTGAAATACCGCATTACCGCCATAGTCACATCTTTCTAGATAGGTTTAATCTTAGACCTATTCTAATTGCCACAATCCAACCTCACCATTTTAACTTTCTCCCTATCCTAAAGGAAATTATGACTGGCAAAGCCTGATAGATTCTTATTGCTATAGAACTTCCTTTAGACAACATTCATGTTACCTCTGCTATGAAATCTTCATTAATAGTGATATCGCAACCAAACATGCTTAGAATGCGGCCATGCTAGGCATCAACGAAGTCTTTGGAGACACTATTCTTAAATCCATGCAACCTCTCTATAAAAGGGGTAACCCATCCCTTCTGCATGATAGCCCATACATCAACATTGGCCTTGAATTTGTCACAGGAAGGTAGTTTTGTTTTGCACCTATCCCCACCCATCATCGAAAACTTTGTAGATGTAGAGAAAAAACACAAACAAATGTGAATAAGTAGTAAGGAAAGAGGAAAACAAATAACCAGAAAGCGTGCGAACATGTCAAGTGCAGTACTAAAGACAATAATGGTGAGGGTCATGCTTCTCTGATTTGAATGCCCACAAATTCCAATGATCTTCACCAACACAGAGTGTCTAATCAACCAAATATCTCTATGATAACCACACAAGCCTTTAGCCAAGGAGATGACAATCACCAACGAGCTAAGATTTATCATTATTGAGAAAGTTAATTAACTCCAAGGGAAGGACATTATTAGCCTCCCAATGCCCTACTGACGTAACCCCTTGATTTGCCATCCAGTTAGACACCTGATTAGCCTCATGAAAGTCATGTGATATATAAACTCCATTAAAATTCTGCAACAAAGCCAAGGCATCCAAAATGAAATTTTTAATAGTCCAAGAAGGGAATAACCCTTCTTTAGGAAATTAACAATATTAAGGGAATCCCCTTCGATCCATAACTTCAAGATCCCCTTGTCTCTAGCCAAATTTATACTATGTGGGTCTCTTCCATGTTGACCAAAATATTTTCTCTATTTTCGCTCTCTATGTGTCATTCTTCCTTGATCCATGAGTTATTTGGGGAATGATGACATTTTTGAGCTCTATAATATCATTGTAGCAAAGAAAAATGTTAACCATAAATCCCTGGATCCCCTATATATTTAGGATTTTGTTTGGGGGAAACCCTTCTTCATGGCATAGCTTCATTTGGAAGCATGTGTTTGCATAGGGCTTTCCAAATAAGCTCTCATTTGTTTAGCATTTATCATTTGCTACTTTAAAGTAATTGCTCACAACATGGTGTTTAGAAATTTCCTTAAAGTAGGGGAATACATTGGCATTAGCATTATAAATCATGTTGTTTTAGTGTGGTTTTGTTGATTCATGTGATGTGTCTTATTCTTGTTGGTGACATTGGGTTTTATGCCCTTCAAGAGTGTGACCTTTTTTAGCATACTACATTCCTCTTAGTGGTGATGCTAATAGATTGCATTCTAAGTTGTGAATCTTTTATCCTTTGACTAGTCCTCTTTTGGAGACATTAGGCACGATGTTCCCTAAGGTGAGACCTCACATGCATTAAGAAAAACCCATTTGAACACGCTTTATCCTATTTGTATTTTGTTCATAAGTGTTTAGCATAACACACCTTGCTAGCCCTTGTGAAGCACAAAGTTAGAACCTTTTCCAAGGCCACCAAGCATAACACAACTTTATTTGCAATGGATCCTTTATGTTTTTCATGGCCACCAAGCATAACACACCTTTCTTTTCAATGGAGCCATCTCTTTTGCTCATAAGTATCTAGCATAACGCAACATGCTAGCCTTATGAAGTTGGAAGTTCATGTTGTGTGGAACCTTTTCAAAGTTATTAAGAGGTATAGCTTTGGTATGGTTAGTGCAATGGGATCCTAATAAGCCTCTCATTGGCCACCCTTTCTGGGGCTCACCCAGCGGACAACAGATTTTACTAGCCCGTGTGAACATATTTTGTTTGCATAGTGGACAACAAATTTCACTTGAAAACTTTTTTGGAGAAATAGCTAACGCTTGATCCAAATTGAGTTAGATAAATAGTTGAGGCTTGATCCACGCCTTTTTCTTTTTCTCTTTCTTTAAGTATTTAGCATTGTATGCTTGTGAGTATCTTGGCTTTTTGCCTCATATCATACATCTTGTGTGTGTTCCTTTCTCATGGGATCTTGATCATTGGGGCCTAGCCACTTGATCTTTTTCATCCTATCTCACTAACATTTGTACACTTGGACCCCTCATGATGCATATTTGTCTACTTTAGTGTGATTTTGTGCTTGTGCTCATTCTCTCACTAAAATGGGGGCTAAATGTGTGTCAAAAAATGTACTCCTTTACATTTTCACACTTTATTTGCGCCCCTCATTTAAATTGAGCTTAATTAGGCCTTAATAATTCATATTTTACAACTACAAGCCCATTAAGTTACATTTTTTGAAGAGGAAACCCAACAATAATTAATTCCTAAACATAACACTTTACCTTGAGCAATGCGTGTTCCAGTATTTTAAGGTCCCGAAATTCATATTTTGATGTCAGCTTGTGATGTTTAATTTTTGGGAAATTAAGGATACATACCTATAAATACAAGCTTATTTCATCATTTCAAATTCTAGAAGCCTAGCATTTTCAAGAGAGCAAAAAGTATGGAAAATTTTATGATCAAGAGCATTCAAGAGTAGTTTTATCAAGGATTTATTGCAACAATCAAGATCTCAAGCATCATGTCAAAGTATTTTGCAATCATGCATATTTTTTGAGCTAACATTGTGATGTAGGTTTCAAGATCTAAGTCAATCATTCAAGTCAAAGATTAAAAGTAAGATTAAAGTATCAAGATCCACATCCATTGAAGCCATCTCATGCAAGATTTCAATAATTCCAAGGTTTATCCAAAGTTTTTTTGAACTGCAACATAGCATTGTTCATTCTTTATTTCTTTCATGCTTTCATCATTTCATTTGAAGGTTTAATTACCAAAATGGGGTTTGACCAAGGAAAATCCCCTCACCCGAAAACAATTTTTTTCTCTCTTGTGTTTGTGTTGTAGATTTAGGTTTAAGAAGGATTGAAGATCTTTTGAAGTGTAAGATTGAAAAAGTTGTCAAATTTGTTGTCAAATCATGGAATCTCACCTACATATCTAATTTCCAACTTTTTGACACTGAAAATCCGATCAAACAGAAGCTACACCTATATTGGTGAACCCTCAAACCCTATCTTTTGTCAGGGTTTTCAGATAGGGTGAACCCTCAAACCCTCAAACTGAAGGTTGTGGGGATCTCATTTCCTAATGAAAATAGGAAGATAGGGTTTAGTATCACCCCATTTATATTGGTGAACCCTCAAACCCTATTTTTCTATGTTTCAAATATTAGTGTCGTGTCACTTTTGACAATAATGGTTATAGTTTGGAAAAATGAAATTTGTTACTAAGGGAACTTAATGTTGTAGACACCTAAATTTGGACACTTAATTTATCCAAATTTATCCCCTTTCGTCTAAGCATCCTTTTATTTGCATTAATTAAGTAATATTACTATTATTTAATTAATACCCTTAATTCTGTCAAATCCCTAAGGTATTTAGTTAATAATTAAATACATTTTCTCTTTAATCCTCCTTTCATAAAATGAATTAAATAAATATGACATTTATTTAATTCCTCACATGCCACATCACTTTCACTTAATCTTAACCCACCTCCTAATCTCTTCATTAGGGATGAGCACATGCCTAATCCTTGATTAAGATGTGTCACATCCTCCAACTTTTGTAAGTTGGCTTCTAATCTTCCTTAACCACTAATTATCTTTCTAATCACTGATTAGTTAAGCCTAATCAGTACCTTGTTCAACTCTCCCCATCCCCCAAGAATTTTTAATTCATTTTTATTCATCCAAGACTTCTCTCTTCCCCATGTGAATTTTTAATTCACATTTATTCCTCCTAGAATCCCCTTTTCCCATGCATCTTCTAGAATCTTTGACTTGTCACTGATAAAGTGACATGTGGACAAGTGCTTCCCTTTTTGGAACCTTGTCTTGTCCATGGGATTCTTCCAAGCATGTGAATTTTTAATTCATATTTATTCACCCAAGATTCTTCTCATCTCCCAATGTACTTCCAAGGTACATGTCCGTACACATCACATGTCCTTCTTCCACCTCACTTACACATCATCACATCCTAGGCCACTTCACTCTCCACATGTCAAGATTTGAGGGATTGTGAGTCCTCAACTCACCATATCCCTTTATCTTTGCCTTGGTGGCTTAATCCCAACCGTTCATCTTGCATCTAGCCAGCTCTATAGCCATCCAAGGAGCACACAAGTTTTCAAACATCAAGGGCCAACAAAGCGATTCAAAAACACAAAGGTATAATCATTTACAATCATTATTTTTCTATCTTTATTCATGTTATCATTCCTTAGGCTAATCTTTGAGGTGTTATTTAGGTTTTCTTTATATTTCATTTTAGTTATTTTGCACCTTTAGGATAGGATAAACTCAAGGCTTCACAAATGCGAAACCTTGTTTAAGCTCGGGGCATCATTATTTTATCTCTGTTAATATTATAGAAATTTTTAAAAACTTATGTATGTTGTGGAACTAAACAATGCATCATATTAGTGAAAAAGATATTTGAACCAAAATTAATAAAAATATGGTAATAAATTTTCAAATTATTTCGATGAATTTGATTTATGTGAACCTATGCATTTAGTAAACAAAATATAGTTTATTTTCCTTTTAGTAGCACTAGAGATATCATACGATTTGAGGTTATTCATTTAGATGTGTTTGATCTATTGAATGTTCACTCTAAGGGAAAATTTTGTTATTATGTTTCATTTAGTGATGATTATTCAGGGTTTCATAAGTTTATTTTCTAAAACTGAAATATAACTTGTTTTCTCTTAGTTTAAATATTTTAAAACACTTACTGAGAAGTAAATATATTAATTTCAAATAATGGAGGGGAATATTGATGTAAGAATTTGATAATTTTTGTACTTATCCAGGTATTGTGTGATAGAAAACTACTTCATCCTCACCACAAGACAATGGGGTTGCAAAATAAATGAACTAGACTTTAATGGACAACATGAGGAGCATGTTGAGTGGTTCACAATTAGATCATTGTTTTGGGCCAAGGTTGCAAGCACTACTTATTTGCTAGTTAAAAAATCTCCTTGTTCATCTCATTTAGAAAGATAATAGATGAGGTGTGAAAAGGTAGGAAACTGTATATCTCACATATAAGAGTTGTTGGTTGTGAGGCTTATGTTTATATATCAAAAGAGAAATGGTATAATATGAATATTAAGGCTTGGAATTGTACATTCACTAGAAATGGTGAACATAGTAAAACTAACCTTGAAAATGTGCTATTTGTAATTTTCAAGGAGTAATAAGGAGACAACTTAGTGAGCCTATTTACTCAATTTACGCAATGATTACTTAGTTTACTTAGTGAGCACTTGAAAAGGTAAATTTTATGCATGGGCCTAATCCAATTGATTTGTTAAGGCATTATTTGTGAGGATTTTATCCTTCATTCGCTACAGTTGTGAGAGAAACACTAAGAGTGATCACATGGAAGTCGCTTTCTTAAAGAGCTTTAACATTAGCCCATTTAGGATATGATTGTACATAGGGAATTCCATATCAATTGCAACCTACTATTATAGAACCAAATGCTTTATAAGAAAAGCATATATGGAGCACAACCAAATATGCATGAACTGCAAACAAGCAATTACTCTTATCAACTTTTGATGATGCAATGATTTTAATAAGGTAATTGACAAATTTTTTGTGATTTTATTTTATCATATAACTTGAATCATGTTGTCATCTGAATTATTACATAAGAAATTTCTACTAGAAACTAGTGACGACTCCAATAGTGAAACCCCCAATGTAATAAATAAGGAGACTCTTCAGACTATTAAAACTAAAATTAATATGGATTTTAGCACGAATGCATACAAGGAGAATGGTGATAATGCTAAATTGAAGACATTCCAATAAATAATGATGAATAAACTCATCAACACATTGATAATACACCCAAACCAACCATGTTGAGATTTGAAATAGATATTCTAATGTCATTTGAGAAATTTAATCATGACATGAGAGTCCTTAGATTTCCTCACACCTTTAAAAAAATAATTTTTCATGGCAAGTGTCACCTATATGAAATAAATGGGCATGGATAAGTTATGTGATCCAAAGTTAACTTAAGGTTGTACATGTCTCTCAAAGAAATGTTGAATATAAAGAAAGATGAATCAACAAAAATAGAATGTAAAGGTTAAGGAATTGGTGTTGTTCTATGAAAATAAAGATGTACATGCCACATTTTAACTATAAAAATTAAAGAAAATCATGAGTGCCAAGACTCTCTTGATTTGGTAGATAATCCAATGGGGCACAATTTTATGAGGTGACAACTTATGGTGATTTTACACTTGAGGATAGTGTTTTGAAGGTATGTGTTGATGAAGCTCACAACAATGATGGTTGAATTTTTTAAGTAGATAAAATAGTTGCTTGTATGCAATCAAAGGACATATTAGTTGAATATTTGATCACAAGCACTTACTTAAATGAAGAGACATTATTTTTGCAACGAAGCAGAAAGAAAAGTTATTGTTGATTTTTTCATGTCTATTTACCAATAATTTGCTGGGAACATGTGTCTCAACCTTGCAATTACAAAAGGTTTATTGTTGATAGGTAGATATTTTGTTGTCTTGTCTTGCCCTAGAAAGCAACCCTATATTATGAGGGTGTTGTATTAAGGTTATGCATTGTGATGTATTTTGAGAGTTCAATAGCAGTCGAGTTGCCTCTAGATCTCTGGTTAGTGATACTCCTATGAGAAGCTTGCTATGTAAGTATATTATAATCTTCCTTATTTTTTAATAATATATTGGAAAACTTTTGAAGTGTGGGGTTTTTCTCTTGAAAGAATTTTCCCCGCGTAAATCACTGTGTTGTGGTATGCATGATATTTATGTTTATTTCTATTTGAATTTTGTAACTATTGTAAAGATCTAAAAAAATTGTATTATCCTCCTCTCAAGATTAGTGTAGGAAGTTGTTTCACTACCTTAACTTTCTTACAAGTGCTATCAGAGCCTGATCACCTTTTTTTCAGTTACGAGTTGTTGGTTTTTTTCAACTAATCAATATTTTATGTGGGAGCTTGTGTAGAAGATTCTTTGTGATCTTATTGTAGTAATTTTTATATGGAAATTTCAACATGAAGAATAGAGGTGGAGATATTTTTTTAAATAATTTTGAGATGTGGAAGTTGAAGATGGAGGATCTATTGATATATAAAGATCTGTGGAATGTTGTTGATGAGAATGTTTTAAGGCCCACATATCCTACTTTGGTTGCTCAATACGATGTTATGGACTATAAATCCAAGGGTCTAATCAGATTGTGCTTGACAGACTCTATTCTAATCAATATCCATGAAGAGACCTCTACACAAAAACTATGGAAGAAACTTGGTGAGATGTATCAAGCCAAATCCTTAGTGAACAAGACTTTATTGAGGAAGAAATTGTATTCCTTGAGAATAGAAGAGGGTGGAAAAGTTAAGACCACTTGGGAGCATTCAATATGTTGGTGGCTCAATTGGAATCAATTGGTGTGAAAAAGGATGAGGAGGAGAAATGTCAGATATTTCTTTGTTCTTTTCCTGATTCATAGGATTTTCTTGTAATGGCTATTGGGATTACTTAGGTTATCTTGAAGACTAAATATGTGGTGGGTTCTTTGATTTTTGAAGAGATGAGGAGGAAGGTATCCATCAGTTCCAAGGAGGCCCTAAATGTTCATGGAAGACCTAAGGAAAATTTTAAGAAGAATAAGAAGTGTGATAAATACAAGTCCAAGGGGAGATCCAAATCTCCTAGAAAGTCCAAAGTTATTTGTTGCCATTGGTGTAAGCTTGGACATATTCATAAGGACTACAAAGAAGAAAAGAAGAATAAAAAGAAGATATCTAATTGTAATTCTAAGTCTGAGAAGGAATTTGGTGATGCATTCATTTCAACTTTGGCTACTCATGTAGGTAATGATGCATGGTTAATTGACTCAGGTGCATCTTTCCATATGACCTCTAATAGAGATTGGTTTTTTGAATATGAAGAATTTGATGGAGGTAAGGTGTACTTGGGTGATGATTCTCATTTAAATATTGTTGGTTGTGGTAAATTTAGAATCAAGTTTCTTGATCATAAAGTTAAAAAGATCAATGGGTTATTACATATCCCTAGATTAACATGAAATTTGTTGTCTATGAGAAAACTAATAGATGCGGGTGTGCAAGTATTCTTTTCTAATGCAAAATGCAAGATGGTTAGAGGTTATATGGTGATTGCTAGAGGTATTAGATTTAGCACATTATCTAAGCTTGATGCATACACTAGTATTGAATGTAATAACACTTCTGTGAAAATCAAGTTTGTGGTGACTTCATTGGAAGACCTGTAAGGGTTTCATGTTCAGTGAATGGCCATGTATTTTGGGTACCCAAGGATGCGCTTTCTTTTAAATCAAAGTCGCCTACAAATAATACTATGTTATGACACCAAATACTTGGCCACATTGGAGAAAAGGGTCTAAGGACCTTGAAAAATAAAAACCTCATTGAAGGGTCGACTGATTGTAATCTTGATTTCAATTTATGTGAGCATTGCATTTATGAAAAAAAAATTGTGTTCAATTTTATTTGAGTTCTCATAAATATTGTGGTGTATTGGATCTTATTCATTATGATTTGCTTAGTCTTGCAGATGTTCCTTTGATTGGAAAATCCACAAATTATGTTTCATGTTGATGATTATAGTAGGACATGGGTATACTTTCTAAAGAGTAAATCTAAAGTTTTCAGTCATTTTAAAGAATCTAAAGAAATGGTTGAGTTACAGATTGGAAAGAAAATAAAATTTTTAAGGACTGATAATGGTGGTGAATTTTTCTCTAACTATTTTGATAAAATTTTGTAAGGATTGCATCATTTTGAGATAAAAGACAACTTTGTATTATCTACAGTAGAATGGAGCTATAGAAATAATGAATAGGGAATTGATGGATAAGGCTAGGAGTATGTTGAGTGGTGTGTGGTCTAGAACAAAGGTTTTGGGTTGAATTTTTTGTGATTGCTTTTTACCTGATTAACAATTCTCCTACATCAATGCTTGTTGATAAGATGCCTATAGAGGCATGGTCAAGTCACAAGTATTCACTGAGACATCCTAGATTTTTTGGCTATTAGGAATATGCACATGTACTAAAGGGAAGCAAACAAAGTAGGAGAACAAGGTTGTGAACTATATCTTCATCAGATACAATTATGGTGTGAAAGGATACAAGCTTTGGGATCTTGATCCACATAAGGTATTATATATTAGAAGTTTTATTTTTAGAGAAACTAAGCCTTCTTATGTTACATTATAGCAAAAAAAACTAAAAAAAAATATGTGATTTAACTTCCTCATACACTTAAAAAAGTTGAATCAAAACCCCTAAAAAAATAAGAAGTTGAGGAGAGCTCATCTAGCCCTGATTCTTCATAAGAGGAGGGAAAACCTCCAATTCAACTTGTTTGAAGGTCTACAAGGAATAGAAAACCACCTTAAAGGTATTCACTTGATGATTAGAGATGTAATTTTCTTTGAATACTAACATAGATGAACTCCTATCTATAGACGAGACATTAGGTATGAATGATGCAAAATTCGGGGGGATTGCTATTGTTGAAGAAATGGAAGTTTTGAAAAAGAATGATAATGGGATCTAGTACCATTTCCTAAAGGATGAAAGCCTATTAGTTGCACATGGGTGCTCAAGAAAAATATTGGTTTAGATAGAGGTATTGAGAATTACAAAGCAAGGTTGGTTGCAAAAGGTTATTCTCAAGTTGAGGGTGTTGACTATGGTGAGATATTTTATGCTATTGGAAAAATTACATCCATTATATTTTTGCTTTCTATTTTTGTTGCATATGATTTAGAGGTTGAGAAAATAGATGTTAAAATGGTTTTCCTTCATGGTGTCTTGGAGGAGGATATTTATATGACATATCTAGAGCACTATGTGGTGAAAGGTAAAATTAATTTGGTTTGCAAATTGAAGAAATCTTTGTATGGCCTAAAATAGAGTCTTAGAATGTGGTACCAAAAATTTGATATATATGTGTGTTGATTTTGGGATTGAGCATTCTAAATCAAATCATTGTGTTTATTATAAAATTGATGGTGATAGTTTTTTGTTTATTGTATTATATGTTGATGATATGTTATTTATTGGCAAAGGGAAAGGAATGATTTCTGAACTAAAGTATTAACTTGCAACTAAATTTGAAATGAAAGATCTTGATGTAGCTAAGCACATTCTTAGGATGGAAATTAGAAGAGATAGAGTGAACATAAAGTTATATATTGGTAAGAGTAATTATGTCAATTCAGTTTTATAGAGGTTTAATATGCAGGATTGTAGACCATTGTGTGTTCCTTTTTCAATTGGAACGAAATTATCTATTTCAAATTGTCCAATAACGCCATTGAAGATGAAAGACATGGGAAGAGTGCCTTGCAATTGTAAGTTTGATGTATGTTATGTTTTGTACTAGACTAGACATTTCCCAAGTATTGGGAGTTCTTTCTAGATATATGTATAATCCTAGTAGAGTTCATTGCGATGTAATTAAAAATTCTTAAGATATTTGTGAGGTACCTAAGATTATTTCTTGTGTTATCATGGTAATATGATAGGAGACAAAATTTCCCTTGATATTCATGGTTATCTGGATTCAGACTAGGCAGGTGATATTGACAACAGATGATCCACCAGTGCTTATGTGATTACTTTATTTGGTGGTGCAATTAGTTGGATGAGTAAGTAACAAGTTGTGGTTGCTTTTCCACTACTAAAGTTGAGTATATGGTAGCTACTAGTGCTTGTAAAAAATCCAATTGGCTCAAGAGACTATTTTCAAATATTGGAATAAAATAAGTTGCAGTGACAATTTTTTGTGACAGTTAGAGTGCGACCTGCCTGGCTAAGAACCCAATAATTCATGCTAGGACCAAGCATATTGATGCACAGTATCATTTTTTTAGAGATATGGTTGAAGATGGAAGGGTGAGGTTGGTTAAGGTAGAGACTTTTATGAATGTCGTTGATTCTTTAACTAAGTTTTTGAGCATAGAGAAGTTTAGATGGTGTTCAAATTCTATGGCCCTTTTGGCCCCTAACAATTAAGAGGTGATGTTTATGCTCCCTCTTGTTGCTCTTACAAGGTGTTCAACAAGTGGGAGATTTGTTGGGAAAATGTGTCTCAACCTTGAAATTACAAAAGTTTTACTGTTGATAGGTGAGTGCGGGGGGTGTAGGGGGCTACCCCCCTATGGGGTCTAGGGGCCACGTTCCTTGGTGGGGGGTTTTAGGCAATGCCTTTGAAAGCCACATTTTATGTATATTTTATTATTATAAATTTGAACCATTCATCATTAGGTTTTAGATCTGACAATATATATTTTGTTTACTTGTCTTGCCCTAGAAGGAAACCCTATTTTATGGGGGTGTTGTATTATGGCTATGTATTGTGATGTATTTTGAGATTTTGATAGTGGTCGAGTTGCCTCTAGATATTTGGTTGGTGATATTGTTGTGAGAAGCTTGCTCTGCAAGTATATTGTAAACTTTATGGTTTTTGAATAATATATTTGGTGGCTTTTGAAGTGTGGGGTTTTTCTCTCGAAAGGGTTTTCCCCACATAAATCACTATGTTGTGGTATGCATGATATTTATGTTTATTTATGTTTGATTTATGTAACTATTGTAAAAACCTAAAAAGCTTTGCATTATCCTCCTCTTGAAATTATTTTAGGAATTTATTTTGCTACCTTAACTTCCTTACAAATTTTAATGAACCAATTATCACTAACATGAGTGTGAACATTGCAAAAATAAAATAAAAAATTTGCAAACTAAAGAAGTTAATTTACTTCTTTTCAAATCCAATATTGTTGTTTCTTAATTGGATAATCTCAACCATAGGCTAGAAGAATAAATTAATGAGAAGTTTTATTGAGAGACAAAAAAATTCTCTTAATTTGTCTTTAAAATTTATAATAATCTTGAGTTTGACAAGGAAAGTGATTATTCATCTAACAAATCCAAATTTAATGATCCTTACCTAATGGATTTTAAAGTTTATAATATCCAGTTTTGGAGCATTTATGAAAATGATTTTGATTTTAAAAATTTAGAATTGGATATGCAATTTGGTAAGGATTTTAATAAAACAAATATTGATGTTAACTTTTCAACTTTAAAAATCAACAAGTAAATTTAAAATTTAAAAATTATTTTGTTGATTTTTTTTAAGGGGTAAAAATTTATTAAATCAATTAAAAACTAGTACAATCACCAAGGTATCGAACACCATCCACTAGGGACCCAAGAAGACTAACCAACAACCACAATAAATCCCAAAAGGAGTCAAAACCACATGAACCTCCACCAAGACCCCTCATTAATGATGTATATCCTCTAAAATCAGTGTCTCCAATCTTTGGGAGCACTCCAAGGATAGATTCTCCTAGCCAAGCAATTTGCAACACTGTTCCACTCTCGAGCGGGATGTGGACAAAGGGAACATAATCCAAAGAATTGCTTAGTTGGTGAATCTATTGAACCACCCAATCCAACTTCCAATTCACTCCAACAAGATCCTACATATTCGACATATTAACCAAGATCTCAATGTGTTACTCACATATAATCTTGTGCCACCCAAAGGAATACCCCTATTCTAAAGCAATAAGGATAGCAAGAGTTTCTATAAGATTATTAGACTAGTGTCCCTTGTCGATTGAGAAGAAAAAAAGAGCGCAACACTAGAAATATCCCTTCCCACACCTCCAACCCTAGAATGCCCAATATTTCCCTTAGAGGAACCATCAATATTAATCTTAAATACACTTGCATGAGGAGGGGACCATCCAACCTCTCTTTGGGTCTTCATTTTGAGGCTACATCTCACCCTTCATGAAGTAGGTAACGAACCAACCCAAAATAAACCTAGTCTTTGCATCATGTCAACCTCTCCAAGCTCCAAATTTGTGTCCACCACACACTTAGCTTGGATAGTCTCGTGTATCATACCCAAAATTCTTTGACATAATGGTTACACCACCAACTTTCACCCTTGAAAATTTGTACGGTTCCTTTCCATCTAGATTTTCCAAAGGATGCAAGAAGGCCCAATATTCCAAGCCACCTAAAGAAAAAAAACCTTAGCATGTGGCCTTCCCAAACTCCTCCAAAATTCAACAAGAGAAGTAGCATGCACACAATCCTGCTTCCAAACATCCCACCATAAGTTCCAAATGACCCAAGAAAAGAAGCACTAGAAAAATAATTGAGGGCTCCTTGCCACTACCACAAAGAACACACATAAATGGCCCTTTCAAATCGTGCTTTCACAAATTATCCTAGGTGAGACAATTGTTACACACAACTAACTAGATGAATACGTTACATTTATTCCAAGCAATCTTATTCCACATATTCTTCCACCAAGGGACTTCATCTCCCCCATATTTCTACCTATCCAAAACCTAATATCCTAATGTCATTGAATACACCCCTATGATTAGGACCCCAAGCTAGTATAACTCTTCGTTAAAGAGTTGTAATTTCTTCTTGCAAGAATGTGAGATAACTATTCATGGTCCTTCACAGAACCTCTCGACGGCCATTTAGTAGAGTTCTTCCACTTAAACACTTCCACCCATCCCAATCTCTTAGTAGCTTTGATATCCTCAACTTAGTCCAACCGACCTCCAAGAAGCTAATACAAAGAGATTGTACGTGCATATAAATGGACATGATATGGGGAAATCCATACCATAAATCAAACTATAATAGGGCCTCTAAACCCCTATTACAAATCCAAAACAAACCCTACTTAATTAAGTTGACACATTGCTTAAGGGTATCCTAAATCATAGACCCCTTACCTAATAGTTTGATCTCAAACATATCTTCACTTGCCACTCCCCTCAAATACTTAGAAGAGAGGATCTTGGCCCAAGCTTGATCTTGATTGGAGCACCACCACCGATAAATTTTAGCAGCCAAGGCTTGTCCCATGATGATAGCTTGTCTCAATCCAAGGCCACCCTCCTACTTCATCCTACAAATAGTCTCCCATTTCACCAAACTCCACTTTGAAGAAGCAAGATTACTAGTACATAAAAATTTCCTAGAAAGAGCATCCAAATCCTTAATGAAGCTTAAGGGAGCGACTTGCACCATGCACCTATAAATAAGAAGAGCCTAAACCACTAATTTCAAAATAACTATTCTACCAGCAAAGGATAGCCACTTGAGTGTCTAAAGGATAACTCTTCCACAAAAGTTATCTAGAATATTTTTCCAATTCCCCCTAGGATTTAGGGGCCAACATAGAGGGGAATACCTAGGTAAACAAAAGGAAAAACAAAAATCTAGAATCTAAGGATCTGAGATATTTTGGATTGGATAAGAGGATGGGTGTTGAAGAAAAAAATGGAATACTTTGCTTCATTAATCCTCTACCTTGAATCTACAATGTGTAGATATCCAATGCCCATCTGAAGTTAGACGCTTCTATGATTTTGGAAACTCCTTGCAAAGTCATGTCATCCACAAACTATATGTGAGAATGAGAAGGAAAACTATTACTACACCTCCACCCTTGAATAATCCCTTGTCTCAAATGGGATTTTAAAATTCTTCTCAATGCCCCAACCATTAAAATGAATAAATAGGGTGACAGAGGGTCCCCTTGCTGAAGAACTTGTGAAGCACCAAATAAGGTAGAGGGATCACTATTAATTAATAGAGTAAGAATTATAAGTAATAAAACTCATCACCTAATTGACCTAGTCATGATCAAACCCAAAATCAAGGAGCACTTATTTGGAGAAATGGCCATTTAACACAATCATAAGCTTCGACCATGTCTAGTTTGATGAACATAGCCTTGTCCTTGTAAATATCCATGGAATTAATGGAATTAGTTGTAATAACCACCCCATCCAAAATTTTCCTACCAATCACAAATCCGCTCTACTCCCTAAAAATAACTTTATTAAGCCATGGATCAAGAGTCTCTCTACAATTAACTTATAATAATTTTATAAACCACATTGCATAAGGAAATCAACCTAAATAAATCTAGTGAATTAGCCCCTTCCCACTTGGGCACAAGAATAAGAAACATAGAATTGATTGCTCTCAACATCTCTTTATTTCTTTGTGACTCTTGTACTAGCTCCAATAAGTTGTATTTGATAATCTCCTAGAATTCCTAAAATAATTGTATCAAAAGTCCATATGGGCCTAGGGATTTCCCTTTCTTCATCTGATCACTATCCCTTCTAATTCATCCAGAGAGATGGGTTTGATAATCATTTTATTCATCTCATTAGAAACAATTGGGGGAATACAATCTAAAATAAGATTCTCATCAACCAACACACTGGAAGAGTCCTCCATGAACAAAGAATAATAATATTGAATAACCTCAACTGAGATTTCTCAAAAGGAAGATAAAGGAACTCCATTAGTAGACACTATTAAGGATATCATATTCTCATTCCTCCGAGTCTTAACTGAATTAAAGAACAAAGTCATCTCCCTATCACCCTCCTGAATCCAGTCAATGCAAGACTTTTATTTCCAATAAATCTCTTCTCACAATTCTCATTTTGCAAGATTTTTCAACACTTCAACTTCATCTTTGAGAGAACCCTTGGTAATCCCAGGATCTCTATTATGCCTAGTGATGATACGCGATCAATTTTGGGCTTCTGATTTAGCCACGAAAAATATTCCCTCACATCTCAAGTTGATACTTCACAAACTATAGCCTCTTAATTTAGTAATATATTGTTATTCCATGAGCTAGCATACCATTACCCCACCAATCCACCATAATATCCTACAACAAAGACCTACACAACCACATCAATTGGAATTTAAAAGAAAGGCTCTTAGTGGCACCAAACTCAGTCGTTGATAATTTGATAGGTCTGTGATTAGATCCCCTCCACTCCAAAATCTCAAAACTAGTTACCCAATTGTTTCCAAGCCAAAAAAAAGAAACTAAAAACTCATCCAGTCTCTCTAAGATAGAATCTTCATTGCATCTCATGTTACTCTTGGTATATACTCTATTGTATTGCTTTATGTCAATCAAAGTCAAGAAGAGAATATTATCCTTAAATATCAAAGATAATGGCTCTAGTCTATCAACTCCCCCCATATTTTCTTCTAAGATGGTAATAGAAATAAAATACCCAACCAAGATCCAAGGATAAAATGGATATATAGACCACACATACCAAATTTGGTCCTAGAGATAAGATTTACTAGAATAATCAGTCGAGGCATACACATTGGTGAGTAAGAAAACTTCTCTAGACTCAAAACTAGAGGAAACCATCGACATAGAATGTCATATATAAATCCACCAAAGAGGAGCAATCTTACATGGATCCCAAAAATTGACAACCCCTCCAACATTATCTTGAGCACCAATGCATTGATGTTGACCCCTCCACCATAATTTTTAGGCAATGTTCACCATTCCTTCAAAAACAACTTAGACTCTTGAATAAACATAACATTTGGAGAATGTACTCTTGTCAATTCCTGAATAACCTTCTATCTAGGGATGTTGTTTAAACCCATTGCATTCCAGGAAAGGACAATCATCTTTCAGGGTTAGAAAATTGGGAATTAATAGTCTTAACTGAACCTAACTCTTCCAAATTTTCTCCCATTAATTTTATTTTAAGCTAATCTTTCTTTCACCCCACCTTGGGAGGCTTATTTGGGTTCACCTTTTTAATGATATTTTTGTAGCCATAAAGAGGGTAGGGCTTTAATACCTTTTATTAGAACTAAAACCTCCAATTTTGATGGTTGAATAGTAATATCCAAAGCCAAGACCTCTATCAATTCATTTCTCTCAAAAGGATCCAACAAATAGGGAGCCTCATGAATTCGGTATGTGTCCATCTATGAAGATATGATTCCAACCTAAAGATAGGTCTAATTAGCAATCTCCCTAGACACTAGATGCTCATCCCCCAACTTTCCTAACCTAAAGAGTAACTCATCTAGAGACACCTCTTATTGGTCCAAGTCTTCTAGAGCCTCAAATTGGTTATAGGTACCCTCTCCCTGTCTATCCTTGAGGGTTATCTCATGTCCCCTCCCCTTATTACAAGGCTTAACTGAAAAAAAAACCATCCTTATCTACATCTCCCTTTGACATAGGGGCTTTCCCTTTATTCAACATTTGTATTGACTGAGAAGGAACATTGGCTAAAACCCCATTGGACACAACTCTTGTATACTTAACTTTCGGACATTTCCTCTACAAATACTCAAACTCGTGGTAGATCCAACATCAAAATGGGATAGCTTCAAAGTCAATTTGTTGAATCCATAATGTGGGTCCAAGATAAATTTCCAAAGAATCCAATTTGAGGGTTATTTAAATCAATTCAATATAAATACGAGCATAGGAAATTACCTTCTTATCTAGCATATGTTGTGATAGGAATTTACCTTCTTATCTAGCATATGTTGTGATGGACCTACTGACTTTCCCAACAACAAAGTAATCATGTGCAAAATATCATTCCTCTAGAGCTCTAATGGCAGCCACGAGAGTCACACCCATACTAGAGCCCTTGATGCAAGCTCCTCTAGTGGATTAAAGCTAACATGCCATGACTTAATGAACAAACCCACCTGGTTGTAAAAATAAGGGTCCCCTTCATAAGCTTTATTATGATCTACTAGGTAGGAGAACACCACCGTTAAATAGTTATTAGTTCCCAGCATCACATCCATAACACCCTCAAGGTTCCAAGTTCTTCGATCCCATGAATCCAAGAAGGGGAGAGAGACCCTAATCTCCATAAATTTGTAAATTAAGGCATGATTTGATAGATAATTGACATCTTCCACAACTGAGTTCAATTGAATTGCTAAAACCAGATGGGAAATTGAATCCTCTCAAGGAATCTGTTTACTTTTGGAATTTGGGGACCCCCATTCTTAGAAGGTTTTTCTCCATTCAAGGCAATGTTAAAAAAATTAACCAATTTGGTATGCCCAAACAGTGGCAAAGTGAACCCCATCACCACATCACAAAAACTCAAATTCTCAATTATCTCCCACCCTACTAGCCGACCCCATGAAAAAAAAGAAAGAAATAAGGGGAAACCCCTTGCAGCTCCTCCTGAAGAACCAACATGCCATACACCCCCACCCGGCCAACAAAACAACTTAACACACCTTTTATTGATTTGGATATAATGTTGAACAATAGTTTTGTGTGTGACTTGAATGTACCCAATGATGACATTGAATTGGATGGAGAAACACATGATGAGGAATAAGAATCACATGATGTCAAAAAAGCATTCTCAACGGATGAAATTATGACACAAAAATTTTATAAACCCTCTCTCATTTTTCATTCATCTTACTTTTCTTATTTTGATTGTAATAAAAATAAAGACCATGATTTTACCTACCCTCAAAATTAATGTTGATCTACAAATTATTCTAAGGATGTTTTAATTGAACTTTTTAGTTCCTTTGATTATGGGGATTCATATAATAAAATATGCTCATGGATTTGACATGAGGAAGGTGAGTTTCACGATCTTTTGATTTTTTCTTAAATAATATAGAGTATGAACCTAGGGAGTTCAAACTCTTATTTTTTAGCATAAAGACAAACCTATAGTGTTTAAAATTATACTAATAAAACTTTGAATGATAAAAAGTGTAAAAAAATATAAGAATGGGGAATTTCCTACTCATATTCCTAAACTCTCAAGTTTGCAAACATTAGATAGGGTAGGAAATTTTGGTTTGTTTCTTGTGTTTTTTTTGTTTTGGCTTTTTACTTTGTTTATTTTGATTTTCGCTAGAGCATTGGTACGAGGTTTTAGCTAGTAGCTAATTTCCAATCCTCGCTTATTGTCAATTTTATTTTAAGATTCTATTTATCATTAATTGACATGATCAAAATGACTTTTATATTGATCTAAGTGCTCTTTCTCGATGTCTTTGTTAACAATCTTTTCCTTTTTCTTTCTTGATGCTTCAAGTAGTAGGTGTAGTCTTAATTAATATTTCATTTCAATATGTAGATTTTTTTATGCTAAAGAAAGTGCATGCCTTTTGAAGATGTATATTGTAGTTTTCATCTATCACTTCTTACATTTTAAATATTCTTAAACCTATTTGGTAAAGCAACTACAATCAAGATATCAAGTCCAAAAGATCAATTATTTTAGGTTAATTGGTTACCAAAGTGGACTCAAATTGAGTGGTGGAATTCAATATCTATGGGATAAGGAAAATAAAAATCTCATTCATTATGGATGATTTGAGTATCTCCATCAAGTCTATAGACACCTAGTTGGAACTAAAGCTACACATAGAATGGAACCGAATGTATCTTTGTCAAGGTTATAGATACCTAGTTGACAGTGGAGCTATGCCCAAGTAGTCAAATAAAGGCAATTCCAAAAGAAATATACCATCATATCAAAATGAGACCTTTACTTGAATAAATGCTAATAAATGCTAAAACCTTAATATCTAAAGTTGTCTTAGCTAAACTGTATGTAGATGAAAAAAATTAATGAATCATGCCCACGCACTTGGATAAAAATGTGCAGTTATCATTATAAAAATTGGTTCACTCTAACTTTGGTATGAATGCCTTTTTATTTTGAAAACTATTTGATAGGTAATCTCCCCATCATGAATTCACTACGATCTAATTTATTTGGATAATATTTTGAAAGAAAACTAATGATAAATATTAGAACTCAATGTGATCTTGGCTATCAATGAGGTGTTCCTTTGTGTAAAATTTTTACTTTTGCATTTTTTTGGACTTTAGTTCTAAAAGAATTTTATTATTTGTGTTTAGGCAAGATAGGGCATTTATTGTGACCCCTCACGACATGCCCTTATTTTTTTTGAATTAGGGACCCTTCTTTTGATGAAATATGTTGATGGTATTCCCTCTATTGTTGGTCATGTGAGATTAATCATTGCAAAATGGCTTTTAATTGTTTGTTGCATCATATATTTTGTCATACTTTGTCATTGCATCATTGTCATATGTCACATTTTTTCACTTGTCGCATTTGTGATTACGTCACAACTTTCCTCTTACATGTGAATGCATCTTCATGTTGTGTCTCATGTTGCATAATATTTTTTATGTGGTAATTGGTTGCATCTTGTGTTGCAATAAGAATTCATAATTTGAATATTAAAAGGTTTCAACTTAATTACTTAAAATTTAAACTTTTTAACATTTTTATCAATTTTAAAGTTTAAATTTGAAAAAAAAAATCATATTTAAATTTGGGATGAGTTTTCTATAGTCCATTTGTTCCTCTCTCTGATTATGGATTACCGAATGTGATCCGAAACGTCAACACAAAAACATACATAGTTGAATCCAGAAGCTTGCAAAAACAAATTTAAATTTTTCAATTTTAATATTTAATTAATTTAAAATTAAATTTTCTCTAAATCAAAATTAAAATTTAACATTAAATCATTATTTTTGATATTTAAATTTTAAATGTTAAAAAAATTAATATTTTAATCATTGTTGTAGATTAAAATTACATGAAAATTTTATGAAAATATAAGTTAATATTTAATTTGTAAGATTTAAAACAAATCTAAAATGCCAAATTACATATCATCAATTTTTAAAATGCAAATTATCTTTCAAATCTCAAAAGTTTTGTAAAAATTCTAGAATCTCAAAAGAGCTTTTTGACTCTCAACTATAACTAAATCGCATGAGTTTCCAAAAATTTCAAACTATAGAAAAATCTGAAATATTAGAAGTATTTAGCAAATACGAATGGCATGTGTAAATCTAGGCTTGACATCCTTTGCGAGAGCATCCTCCACGTGGTTGTAAATGAGTATGGGCATCCATCAAAGCATTTTTTAATTAATCAAATAAATTAATTCTTCTTAGTTAGAACATAATTAATGTTTCTATTAATTCATAATTAATTCAATTATATTATTATTTTTAATTAATCAAATTTAATTATCTTCTATCGACGCATTTAATTAAATATTTTATTCTTCAAAAGTTAATTAAATAATTCATTTTAATTTAACCTTACATTTATTGCCACTAAGTTAAATAAATATGTGATTAATTAACTTAACTCATGTTCTAATTCTCATTAACATTTCTTCCAATTTTTAAGTCCTCCCACTTCCCCAAATTTGTAGACATGTGACATGTGTCCTACAAGCCCTCTTAAAGATTTGCATGCACATGTCATTTTCCATCTCCAATTCATCCTTTGACCTCTTCTATTAAATGCTCACACATGTGTGAGATCCTCTTCCCCATGAAACCACCCTACACTTTCCATTTCTTCCTATTTGTCACACTTCCAAAGCCTACACCTCTTACACTTTGCCACTTTTGATTCTACATGTCATCTTCTTGTTCTTCCCAATGTGTGCTCACACATGTGTGAGCACACCTTGCTCTCTTCCCCATGCCAACATATCATACTTACATGCTTCCATCATGTCACAAGAAAACCTCAACCCTCCATTCATCCTTCCAAAAATCTACAAAAAGAGGTGTAAGAGCAAGTTGTGCTCACACATGTGTGAGCACACATTGGGAAGAACATGAAAGAGACATATCTAAGAGGTAGGATGACTAGGGAAAATGACATGTGTAAGGGTAGGGTGGCTTCACATGTGTGAGACATTCTCACACATGTGTGAGCAAGGGGTAGGATAGGTAGGTAGGACACTTGCCACATGATGACAATTTTAGATCTTGATCCATGTAGATGGATTCAAGGGTTAGGATTGAATGAACAAGAATAGATGGTGAGGTGGAATTAATTAATAAGAAAATGGTAATGAAGGTTAATTAGCCTGAATAAATTAATTAAGTGGGTATTAATTAATTTTTTTAGTTGGAGGTTTTGGGGGCCAAGGTTAGATTTAATTAAATAAATATAAATGAAATAATGATGGATTAAATAAGTCAATAAATATTATTTATTTAATTAACAGATAGAATGAGGTAAATTCAAATGTGATCGGGTATGGACATATTTAAATGTGGGTATTAATTAATGCCAAGTATGTGATCAAAAAGGTCAAGTGCAAACATATATGCCTTATAACACCATGGTATGGAAGTATAGACACCTAAAATTGTCTAAACATGTCACACACTCATATTTGCCTAATTAACATCATTTTCCTCATTATCACTTAATTCCTTAATTTTAATTAAATAATTATTAATTATTTGATTAAATCTCTAATTTCCTCTATTAATTGAATAATTGATTTTATTTGATTAATTCACCAAAATTCACCTTGATTAAATAATTTTAGATGATTTAATTAAATTCAATTTCTATCTTCCCATATTTATTAAATAATATTCTAATTATTTAATTAAATATTAAATTTCTCTCTCACACATTATTAAATAATCTTGAATTATATAATTAAATCTTGACATTTCCTCTCACCTTACAATTAAATAATTTATTTAATTATTTAATTACTAATTTTCCTCCAACTTGCATATGGCATATTCCATTTTCAAGATATCTTCCCTCCAAAATATACTTAACCAATTTCCTTAAAATCAGGGATCTTTTGAGCTCTCATTAATCCTCCACCCTTGATCTCCCTGATTCACTCTTAGTTGTCGATCTTCATCTTCAATCTCCACCGTTGACCAGATATATGCATTTCTATAAAAGAAGCCTTCATCTTCATCAAAATCGTTTACAATTCTCATAAGGAATTCATGACCTATTTGAGAGAAATTTGAACATTTGAGCATCATAATTGTGAGTCAAGATCATTAATCCAACCTTTTGCAACATGGGTTATGCATAATAGAGAAATCCATATATCAATAGAGAATAATCCAACAACAAGATTATAGGTTTGTAATGTTTTACATCTTTTGAATTGAATTATCAATTTTTTTTGTCATCTTTCAAGCATTACTTTCTAATTTTATTGAGTATGGGTGTAATTGATCTTTCTTTCTTGAGTTTTTAGTGTTTACTAACCCTAAATGCTTTGATTATGCTTTCTAACCATTATGCCATTATTCCCCTATAATATTTTGGCGCGTTCGCTGGGACCCACATCCCTGAATTGATGTCTTTTTGAGTTTTTATTGACTTCAAGTTACAAAGATGCTTTTGCAACAAAGTGACACTTCTAGTTCCCTCTTAGCGACACTTTTGACATGTTTTGACACTTTTGTCAAAGGATAGTGACAATTTTGTTATATTTTGACACTTTTGTCTATGTTCTATGTGCAAGTTACAATTATGCTTCTATTGTGACACATCACTTCTATTACGACTCGATGCTTTTACCAATTTAGAATGGCACAAATATGTGGTAATTTGATGATTTTATTTGAAATACAATGATGCTTCTATTTCTTTTTTAACATCATTTATTTTTGTACTTTCAAGATTATCTAACCCTAACGTGTGTGTGGTTATTTGACCTTTTTGGACTAATACATTTGTTTATCTTATGCCAAATGTTGGGAGAATACAAAGATTAGGAAACTACTAACTAGTTTTCTTGTAGGGTTTTTTTTTTCTCACATTTCAATTTGGTGCTTGAAATTGAACCCACAACTATCACATTTCAATTTGGTGCTTAAAATTGAACCTACAAATTTCATATTTAAATTTGGTGCTTAAAATTGAACCCACAACTATCACATTTCAATTTGGTGCTTAAAATTTAACCTACAAATTTCATATTTTAATTTGGTGCTTAAAATTGAACCTGCAACTATCACATTTTAATTTGGTGCCCTAAAATTGAGCCTACAAATTTCATATTTGAATTTTGGTGCATTAAATTAAACAAGATAAATTTCATATTTGAATTTGGTGCATTAAAAAGAACTTGTTGGTCGTGTCTAGTAGGCTAGTGGTGTTTATGCTCCTTCCTTGCGCTATGATGATCTTGGAGATCAAAAATACCATTATTTTGCAAATTTTTTTGTACACATGAGATGTGATTGTCTATGTATGTTCTTGCCTCTTAACTCCAAATAATGATCTTATGAATCAAAAGCAACATCATTACCATTTAATTCAAGTAGGAGGCCTACTTGGGGATTTCATCACCTCAAGGTCAGCCTCAACCAAATTTTTGGATGGGGTATATAAAGGGGGGATAACGAAAGCTATAGCCCAAGGTGTGGCCAATGTCCTTCAATCCAAGCCTCATGACCCTCGTTCCGCCAAGACATGTATAGGTGATGAGAAAAGGGGAGATCCCCCTTGACTCAGGCATCCACAAATGGGCTTATTGTTCACTGATCTCCCACTATGAACCTTGTTTATTAGTAGCCTTTAAGACTTTCAACCATTGGCTTGGGATAATGCAACATACAATATCATGCATGAAGTAACTCATCATGTATTTCCCCTTATTGAGGTGATTGATATTCCTTGATTAGGATCTTGTCCTTTTTAAGGTGAGAGATGCAAAGTTAGTACATTAACTTTGTATACTCTAGTCACCCATTCATTGTGGAGGTATTTTCTCTAGTAGATGGGCTTATCCTAAGTTAATACGCATGTTCTACTACTAGCTAGGTTGTGTATTTTTTTATGTGTATTCATTGTTCAAATGCTTGCGAGACTAATTAGAGAGCTCTTGTTGAAGAAGGCTCATAAAATTAACCTAAAAAAAAACCTTGGAGTTAGTATTTCATGTTATTCTTTGTTGTATTTTATCACTTTCCAAATCAGACAAACTAAAATCAATCTTTAAACAATTAAAAACTTTTAAAGTTCTCTAGACGAATTTAGGTTCAACTTGTAAAACTTTGTCTTTGAGTCATAGTGACACATTTGACTTTCATCTTGTAGCGCTTCTATAATTTACACTATTTTTTTTTGCATCTCGATGCATTTTATTTTTCATATCAGTGCTTGACTTGGAAAATTGATTCTTTTGTGAAACTCGACGCTTTTGTCTCAAAAACAACTCTTTGTCAGAAACCCTGGAAACCACACAATGACACATTTGATTTTCATACACTTGTCCTTTTGAAAACAACTCAATGCTTTTGAAAACTATAGTCGCTTTTTTTAGGGAAGTACCACTCTTTTTTCCAATTAAATTGACGATTTTACAAGCGATGTGTTTTACTATCAATCAAAACTTTCTAAAATTGCTAAAATCTCATATTCCTAAATTTAACCGAGAGTTAGTATAGGACCAATGACTTGTTCAAAATAAACTTTTAGTTATCACCAACATCCAAAATAGAAACATAATTTTTTTTATCCTCATCCCATATCATATGTTCACATTGGACTTGTTAGAATCACATCTTAGTATCTTTTGACAAAACATCAATGTCATCAAACCAATAAACAAATCATCCAAAATAGAAACCAATATTTGACATATGTCTTTGGTTTAGATCTCATATCTTAGTTTCTAGTTTATCTCCTAGCTTGAAGAATAGACATCTTTCAAGTACCTAGTTAAATTACTGTCAATCTTTGTGATCTAGTTTACTTAGTGGTCATTGTCTAATACTAAGTTTGTAAAACTCATTATCATCTTCTTTATCTTTGACTCGTCAATCTAGGAAAAACAAGGATTATCACTTACACACATCAAAATAAATATCTATTCTAAAACCTTGTCTCTTAGAGGTGTCATATATTCCATCCATCTAGTCAACATCAAGACTTTGGTCTAAGTCTACCTAGGCGTTTCTTTGAAAATCTTTTTGAATCAAAACAATTTTCCAAAAACACATGACCCAAATCCATATATCATAGGACCATTACAATTTTTATGCCTACAACAAGGTCCCAACATAAGAAAAACATGGAATCCAATTCTAATAGTTATAGTGGACCTACACCCACAAGTGCTACTGAAATAACCATGGGAATGCTTGATGTCAAATTCAATCCTAGAGAGTATGGTACTCCCCAAAAACTACCCCAAGCATCTCAAGAAGAAAGAATCGTCATAGAATACATCACCCATGAAAACAAAGTGTTCATAGAATATACCCCTGAACAAATCTTGGAGATGACACAAGATTCATCTTTGGCTAGGGCACTTGATGCCTTATTAGTCGTTGATCCTAATATATACTTGTTGAAACTTGTATAAGGAGGTGATAAACTACTCATTGATTTTGATGTTAATACACTTAGGGGACAATCCCTTTGACATATAATACCATATGGAAATCCTATCTATGAAAACAAACCTTTGGCGCATCATGTCATACAAAAAATTCCACAACCTCCACTACCAAACACGTCAAATCAACCTACCATAACTCCATTTGACACATATTCATTACCTTTTTCAAAACAATATGTAAATCTATTATACCATGGACAACTTGTAGGTGGTCAAACAAACCCAAACCCTACAAACAAAAATATCCTACCATTTTCAAATACAACTCCAAGCATATCAAATCCACAAAATCCTAACATAATCAATTATGAAAACTATCCACTCACAACACCTACCCCTTCACATAACACACACCCAAATGTTCCTAAAATTTTACAACAATCACAATATCCAAAATATCAACCAACACCTCAACAACATCAACCTACACCTCAACAACACCAACCAACACCTCAAAAAAATCAACCAATGCCTCGACAACATCAACAAAAACCTCACCAATACCAACCTACACTTCAACAACATCAACCTACACCTCAACAACATCAACCAACATATCAACAACAACAATAACCTCAAACACCACAACAACATCTTCAACACCATCAATGTACATCTCCTAAAAAATTCCACAAAAATAATATGCTTCCTATCAACCACAACTACCCACACAACAAAAACCTAAAACACCACAACAAAATCCTCAATATCAATAATACATCCATTACAAACCACAATGTCCTCAACAACATAGCATATGACAACACTAATATGGACCATATGATACAAATCCACCACAAACTAATTATTAATATCAAACAAACCTACAATCCCAAAACATCGCCTATAACACATATGAATTGACATCTAATGTCCCTCCAAATCAAAACTTGACATACAATCCATCTACAATACCACAATAAAACATATATAACCTAACAACAAACAATCCCCCTCATAATTTGACATAAAAAAATACATAGCTTAACACAAAAAATCAATGATATACAAATGGGAACCACAAATAAATCTTATGCCCTTCAAGATCTATGTCCATACCCATTTGACAGAACCATAATAATGACACAATTCCCTCATAATTTCGAAATACGAAAAATTTGACAAATACAAGGAACATGGTGATCCAACAGAGCACATATGAGAATTTTATGTGGCATTTCTAGAGGTTTTCTATAATGATACCTATCTCATGTGACTCTTTCCATGGAGTTTAGGTGGGCAAGCTTGATCAAATGGTTCTCTCACCTCTCACTAGATATTAAAACATTTCAAGAACTCGTATACAAGTTCGTAGCACATTTCTCCTCTAACATTGAACATGAAATCACCTTAAATGACTTATACCTCATCAAGAAAAATCAAGGAGAAATGTTTGCCTCTTTTCTACAAAGATGGAGACAAATAAAGCAAATGTAAATGGTTTATTCCTAAGAAATAACAAGTGGAAATATTCATTCAAAATCTAAACACAAAAGTTGGGTTTCACTTACACATACAATGTGCTAACACGTTTGAATAGCTAATAGCAAAAGGTCTCACAATTGAAAGAGATCGCATAACTAAAGTTCTAGTAAATATATACAAGGACAAAAAGACAAACCATCAACCTATAACGATAAACCACACCTAGGGCCAAGAATAAAAATGTTACTAATTATGGTGTGGTAGACACAAAGTTTGTGCAAAATACACAAAATCAATCAAATAAACAAAAAAAATCCAAAATGCTAATCCTCCAAGAGGACAACCACCGCCAAGACCTAACAATGCTCCTAGATGTAGATACACTCCCTTAGGGGAGCCTATTGAGATGATCTTAAACAAACTAGTTCAATCTAACCTTATTAAGCTTCTAGAGCTTAGACAGTATGAGGAACCATAGTTTAACTCACATGGTAGAACGATAATGATAATTATGAATTCCAACAAACTAAGGGACATAAAACATCCAATTATATGTGGCTTAAGAATCTCATCGAAAACCTAATAGATCAAGGAAAAGTGAACATTGACCAAAAACTAGGAAATTTTGGAAACAATAATCTAGGTATATATAGAATCCAATGCTTGACCATGGTAAAAGCAACAATTTTGATAATTAAAAAGTGTTTAACCAAGTTAACCATTCCTATGAGAGTGTCATAGAACATACACACTATGCAAACAACCATATCTCTTTTATTACTATTCATAAAAAAATCTTGAGTGTGGAGTCATTTCATGAAGACGAAAAATCATTATCTAAGGAGCTCCTTCGCAAGAAAAAGGTCTAACCAAAGTAAATCCAATTGATTATAGCTTGATTGACCATCTCAAGAAAACAACAGCACAAATCTTCATCTTAGAACTTCTAAGGAACTCTCAGGTACACATAAGGAATTCTTAGACAAGACTCTCTTACAATCATTTGTACCTAATGATATCAATACAAAAAAATCCAAGCTATGTGTAGAGTCTAAGCTAATTTATTGTAAACTTGGTAAAATCTACTCAATTCATAGGTTGAACTAGTTGAACAGTCCACTCTACATTTCTTAAGACCACATTAAATTATCAACCCAAGGCTTGTAATTTTATGATGGTGCGGCATTATATATGCATTCATGGACTAAAAACTACCTAAACTATCCTACTTAAGTTATTCTAATTTCTACAAATTCACATAACTACAAAATAGTAAGAACATAACTCAGAACTAGTTGCTACGAGTTCCTACAACAAAGACTATAACTGAACTACTACTAATGAATTAATATTGTATTAACTGAAAGCTTAATAAAAGCTAATGACTCAACTGAACTATTCTCTGGAGTATTACTAATAACCATTACATGCATATTCACAAGCATTCATTCATAATAAGCAAGAAATGAAGTTCCAAAATTAACTTGCATATGATTCATGAACAATGATAAACTAATAACAACCATTAACATAAATAAATATTTGAAAGGTGAAGTGAAGAACAATACCTTGAGTGTCCTACTCAAGTAACTGTTCCCATTTTAATTGAACTCAATCTAACTAATAGATTCTACACATCCCATAAGATCAACTCCATTCATTGCATATTGTAAAATATTACAAAAGATCTTTCCATAGATTGGACTCAATCATTTGGAATATTTTTCATGGCTTGAAACAAAAAATAATTGGTAACATACAACTGATAAAATCAAATAACTATCCCACAGATTCAACCAATAGTTATATACAAACTAAGGGAATCTTTATTGAAAGCAACAACTAATTGAAACCATTAACTCCATTCCCAAATAATAGAGTGTGGAGTTAAGGTTTGAATTATTCAACCTATAATTGAAAAGGAAAGAGAAATCCTATCTGAACTAGAACTCTTTCAAAACAAAACTATATGTAAACATAAAATCCACTTGTCAAAATTCCATGGATAAAGGAGACCTCTTCTTTAGCATTTTATTAAACTGATCATAATAATGCACACCCAATATTCATTAACTACCTCTAATCAATGATCACCACGTTCAACTTAACCCAAAGCTTCCCCTACTTCGGTGTTCGGTCAACTCTTTTGCTACAGGTTCACTCTACAACTGTTGTTTTATGGTTTCTTTTGAGTTGCAAACAAGTTAATTCTGAAAAACATGTACACAAGGATAACTATCACAATTAACTCATAGCATTCCATCAACATTTCATGCATTCATTCATATAAACCATATAATACTATTATATTATAATCATAATTTCATCATCATAATTAAGGTTTAAGTCTACATAATGGACGTAAAAGGATAACATAGTGTAGAAACATTGTCTAGAGAATATGTTTAAAAGTATATTAAAACTAGAAACAACAAAAACTAACCATTTTCAAAGTCTTCCCCTACAATGCTTCAATGGTGTTCATAAAGGTAATCAAGGTGATTATAACTGAAGACTGCAAACAACTTGATGTTCGTCACGAAAGTGACTACGTCTCCGGGTCCACTCTAATAGAGAGACCGATCCGATTAACTCCAAAATCGATTACAATAGCACCACCATTCTTCAAGCAATTCGGCAGCGTAACGATGCTTTGATATGCAAGAATGATTTGAAAACTCTTCAACAAGACTCCTCTTCCGTCACTTCAGCATCAGGACTTCATCACCTAAAAAGAAAACTTATTCCAATCCTCACCTCAAGCCCCCTTTTTATACAAATAATTTTCTCAAATTGGCCTTTAACCAATTGATTTGAGAATATTTCCCAAATCCCCCTAAAAACAACTAAATCTCCCAAAATTTTACATTTGGATTTTAATAATCTCCCTTATCTCTCCAAAATACATATAAATCTTTTAAAATCTCCCTTTTTTACAAAATAAATCTTCAAAAATATCCCCTTTTTACATATTGAATAAATTTAAGCCCTTTAATAATACTTCTTTTCGGGCTTTATAGTTTTGGGGGTTACATTTTAACCTTAAAAAAGATTATTGTTTTATTTTTCTAGGGAGTTAGGGAGTTTGTTTTTTTTATATAAGGCATTCGGTTTGAATAACAGGTCAACAAAACCCGATGCCATATTGTTATCAAAGTATATCGATGGCCCGTTGGTTGGTTACTAATTTTGGTCCCGGCCGGCGCGGGTTCAACTCCCGCCGGCTCATTTTTCTTTAAAACAAACTCAACAAAATAATCAACAAAAACAACCCTTAGTAATATATGTTTGGCGCGCGAAATTTGGTGCAATGGTTAGCGGTCCGCCAATTGTGGAGTAGGTTGCGGGTTCGAGCCGCTCACCAAGAACTTTTGAACAACCAAAACGAACTCGCCAGTCCATCGAACAAAATGACAGGCCACGTGGCATGCCGAGGCGGTGCCACGTGGCAGAAGCTGATTCGACGAAAACACTGACTGGGTGATGACGTGGACGACAACTGTGCAGCTGACTGTGCGCTGACGTGTATGCCGACGAGACGCTGACGTGTGTACGGATGACACGTGTCATCATCCTATTGGTCCGTACATTGCTGACAAAGATGCCACTTGTCAAATTTTGGCCTGTCCACTTCACTGTCCGTACAGTACGGAATGCTGACGTCAGCATCCGTACGGTCAAAGTCAACCCTTCCTAGCACCATCTTTGACTGACGATAACTTGCGCCTACGATGTCGGATTTCGACGAAACAAGTTGCGTTGGAAAGCTTGCGACGAGCTCTTCCCAATGATACTGACTTCGACAACTTTTGACGACATCATTTTTTGCCTTCACGGGCCCGATTCGGTTTGACCAAAAGGTTTGGCCGGCCGCTAACTTCGTGCAAGCGGGTTCCTTTTTAAATTTCCGTTGAGTTAGCGTTGGAACGGAGGCCGGCGAGATCTTTCTAATGGTCTTGGTCACGGAGAAAAATGAGACACTTCAATTTTCAGCGAAAAATGTCCACTTAGGATCATAGACCTATCACTATGGTAGGCCATATCACATCTTCTCATCATCTCTTATTTACCGAAAAAGACCTTCTAACCCAAACATATCATAATCATGCTTTACATCTCGAGTTTTACATCCATAAACACAAGATAAAGAGAGTCTTGATAGAGGTGGCATAGGACTGAATACCTGCACTCTAAAGCTAGTCCAACATTTGGGATACTCTAAGGAAGCAATTGAAAGATATAAGGGTATAACTATCAAAGCATATGATGACGAAAAAAGGGATTCAGAGGGAACCATGAAGTTACCTATTCAATTTGGTCCCATAATAGCTGAAACATGTCAAGAATTGGACCTTGAATTTTCCTACAACATCCTCCTAGATCATCCATGGATACATTCCATGCATTCCATCCCATCCACATACCATCAATGTGTTAAATTTCCCTATAATGATATCAAGGTCATCATTCATGGTGACCCCGAACCCTTCTACTATTACAAAAGAATAAAATAAAAGTATCACAAGCTACTTCAAGTACCAAACAATGATGAGTCTCTACATTCATCTTCCTAAATTGATCCATCAACACTTGCATCCTCTTCCACATCACATCAAACACCATCCAAAGTCAAGGTCCAAATACGAGATAATGGTTGCAATGATTATAACCTTAAACGGTCCTACTATTTAGGGAAGTTACCTTTTTCTTTGAAGACATATGGGAAACCTCACCATAATGACAAAGCAACTAAGACAATCAAGTTCAAACCCACAATATTTTCAAAATGGGGTGAACTTAACACAAAATTCACAGATGAAGGAGATTTATCTAAATGGGTATATCAAGAAGAATAAGAAGAAGCTCCTCTTCTAGTTAATCAAATAAGAAAAGGGTTCCAAATTATCAAAAGAATGGGATTCATAGGTAATGGTGGACTTGGTCTAAATCAACAAGGCATCTGAGAACCAATCATCCTGGAAAAGTGAAGGAAATATAAAGGACTTTGGTATGACTCACAACAAAATGTAACCCCTCTTGTTGAGGGTATCTCTCATAAGGAAGTCGTAATTTCTTCCATGGTTAATCTATCTGATGACAATGACATCAAATATTCTTCTATGTGCATAATGAACTTATGTTAAAACACTTCCATATATACTATCACAACCTTATCCATCAACCCATCTACTGAAGACAATAGCCTCCCACTCATTTATCCCCAACTTATCAATTGGGACCAAAAACAAGCACCTATTCTTCATTTGTTTGAAAATGACAAAGCTATTGCCAAATTCATGGAACTACAAAAAGGCATTCCTCTAGGAGATCACAAAGCAGGGTTAACATAGAACTTGATACTAAAGCATACTTCAATGAAAATCTTGAATCCTTTAGTCATAAAATGATAAATGTGAATCAATAAAAGATCCCCTAGTGAATACTACAAAGTGGCACTTTTGGATCAAGAAAAAGTAAAAAGAAATGACATATCTAAAGGTGAAAACCTCTCTGAGGTGCCTAAGGATGAAATATTCAACCTCCCTGGTATTGCTATGGATCAAGAAAAATTAGTAGTGATAGCTGAATAAGTCCAACCTATTAATGTCGAGACAATTTACAAGCCTCAAATCATATTTTGTGCTACATCACTAAATGAAGAAGAACAACACAATTTTGCAGCCTTCTTGGGTAATAGAAAGATCAACTCCACTTGTTCATATTAAGATATGTCGGGATTGGATACATCACTAGTGGTTCATCATCTAATGGTACGTCCCGATGCTAAACCTATAAAAAAAAGCTAAGGAAGATGCATCCTCAAATAACACTAATTGTCAAGGTGGAACTACAAAAGTTGCTAAATATGGGCTTCGTTAGACATATCAACTACCTTGAGTGGGTTTCAAACCTTTTACTAGTGTCAAAACCCATTGGGGGCATCAAGATATGTACAAAATTTAGAGATCTCAACAATGCATGTCCTAAGGATGACTTTTCATTACCTAGCATTGACATTATAGTCGATCTCACAGTTGAAAATGAGATGTTGTCTCTTATGGATGAATTTTCCAGATACAATTAAATAAGGATAGCATAAGAGGATCAACATAAAAATTCATTCACATGCCCATGGGGTACATATTGCTGGAACGTCATGCCTTTTGGTCTAAAAATGTAGGAGCAACTTATCAAGGATCAATGACTGTAATTCTCCACGACATGTTTCACACAATCATGGAATATTGGGTGGATGAAATCTTAGCAAAATCTATAACAAGGAAAGGTCATCTTGAAGTGATAGCAAAAAATTTCATAGGTTGGAAAAGTATTAGGTAAGGCTTAATCCGAAGAAATGTGTCTTTGGAGTCACTTCTGGTAAATTATTGGGATACATAGTATCTTGAAGAGGAATCAAAGTGGACTCTGCCAAAGTCAAGGCGATTATAGATATGCCTCCACCCAAAACTCTTAAGCAACTTTGAAGTCTATAGGGAAATTTTAAGTCCATTTGAAGATTTATAGCATAGTGGGTCGATAAATTCCACCAATTCACACATCTTCTTCATAAAGATGTAGCATTCAAATGGGACAAAAAATTCCAATAGTCCTTCCAATAGTTAAAATACTATCTTGCATCGCCACCAATATTGATGTCATCAGTTCCCAACAAACCATTGATCAAGTGTAAATCTCAGCAACAACAACAACAGTAGGAGCTCCTTTGACACAACATGATGAGTCAAGAAAAGAAAGAGTGGTTTACTATATTAGTCGAACACTAGTGGGCTACGACCCTAACTATACTTCCATTGAAAGAGCATTCCTAGTAGTATTTTTTACTTCCTAAAAAATATGACACTATATGCTTAGTCATCAAGTTAAGATTATCTCAAAAGTTGATCCACTAAAGTACCCATTGTCAAAAGCAACTCTCACAGGTCAAATGGCTAAATGGGTCATGATCCTTAGTGAGTTTGACATAGAATATGTGTATTGAAAGGAAATCAAAGGAAAAATTATAGTAAATCAGTTAGTATATGCACCAATATATGATGAGAATCCTCGTGTCAGATTTTCTGGATGAGGCAATATTTTTATTATGTCAATAAGTAGTGGAAACTATATTTGATGGCTTGCACACACAACATGGATCGAGGGCAGGGATTATTTTCATTACCCCTTAAGGTGGCTGCATACCAAAGCTTTTCCATGCACCAATAATATTGTTGAATATGAAGCCCTCATAATAGGATTGAGAACGACCATCTACTAGAAAATCAAGAAACTACAGGTCTACGATGACTCCCAATTGATGATAAGGAAAGCTAATGATGATTATCAAAAAAAATATGACAAGATAATTCCATACAAATGAATGATTAACAAATTTAAGGAATATTTTACTAATATAAATTTTGAGAAAATTCCTCAGATCAACAACAGAGCAAGAGATGGAATGGTAACAATTGGGTCTTTATTGGACATCATGCACAGTAGTCATAAGTGTGAATTCCTTATAGAACAATTACGCATATCGGCATTTTAAGTTCTTGAATTGGAATACGTGTGCAAAATTGTTGGTCCCAACTCCCCATGGTACCAATACATCTATCAATACCTTAATAATGGTACCATACCACCTAACCTTACATCCAACCTCCAAAATACCTTCATCTGAAGGTAATCTTATTTTTTCATTATTGGCGATACCCTTTACTAGAAGAGTATTGATGATGTGTTACTTAGGTTCCTTAACTTGAAAGAAGCTACAATTTCCTTACAAGAGATACATGAAGCTATTTTGTGGGTCCCATTCAAGTGGCTCGACCCTCGCTAAAATGTTACTTATAATGAGATAATATTGGCCAACCATGGAACAAGAGGCAAATCAATTTGTCAAGAAAGCTTGCAATACCAAAAACATGGTGATCTCATCCACACTCAAACATAAGAACTACAACCTATAATGACACCATGGTCTTTCTCACTTTGTATCAAATGATCTCTCTCATCCCATCCATAATAAATCTATTTCATCCACCCATCTACCATATTTCCATCTATATCCCTACCATAGCTTGATATTTGACTAGTATCTATCATTTTTTGTACTAGTTGGCATCGTCCTAGGGTTATCTCATCCAATATATAATGAAGTAATCTAACCTTTGACTAGGGGAATCTTCTTGAACTTAGTGGATAGTTTAGATTCTTGTTTATCACCTAAGTCAAAAAATCTAAAAACATCCAAATAGTCCAAAATCCCAAAAACATCCAAATAGTAAAAAACATTCAAATAGCAAAAAATCCAAAAATAAAACTCAAATACTTCAAAAAGAACAAAAACAACCTCAAAACATTTCAAAAGAGTCAAAAACATCAAAAACATTTTCAAAAATAAAAAAACATCACCAATCACTCCATCCACAATAACCTTACCATCCATAATAAGCCTATCGTTGCACTCATCTTTGACAAAGTAAACAAAAGAAAATGTGGCAATCATAGAAACACAAACATTCATGAAAAATAGCAAGCATCGATCATTGTCAAAGCACACCAACTACCTACGTATCAACAACCTAAAGAATCTATACTATTGTAAATTATCACCCTTGATAATTTCACTTTTTGTTTTGTCCCCCCTAAATTATTGAGCCTAATTGAGCATCTAATTTCCTAAATTATGCATTTTGGAGCCCATTTATACTATTTTTTGAGAAATTTCAAGCATTGAACAAATGTATCCAATTGACATTTTTCCCCCGACACTTAATGTCCTAGAAAATAGGGCCAGGACCCATATGCCCTTGGGCGTATGGGTCCCCCTATTTTGTTAGTGACCAATTTTGGATATGTCGGTGTCGGCATTTTAACATTCAAAATTCAAGTTGCAAATGTCAGCTTTTGGGATTTAATTTTTGGGAAATTAATGAAATGCCTATAAATACCTATTTATTACATTATTTGAAATCTATCTAGAAAATAATTGAAGTAATTATTGTCAAGAGCATTATCAAGAGAGTCAAGAGCAACAATTCAAGATCATAACATCATGTCAAATCTTATGTGAGTTCATACATGGTTATGTTATCATTGTTTCTAAAGGCTAACCCTTGTTGTAGGTCTCCAAGAAATTCAAGCAATCAACCAAGCAAGATCCAAGACCTTGAGGTGATGTGTATGACTTTAGTCCTTAAAGGAAGCCATTGAAGGGTGGTGAGTTGCAACACTTTGTTTATTCATCATTCCTTCCTATCATTTATCCATTTTATCATTGGCATTGCTATTGTGGAAGTGGAAACACTAACATGTGGTTTGACCAAGGCAAGCCCCTAAATGGCACAACATTTCTCTTTGTGAATGTGTAGATTTCAAGTTTAGAGAGGATTGAAGGAAGCTTGAAGAAAAAAATTTCATTGTTGCAATTAAAGCCCTGCATCTTGTCACTTTAGAGAAATTCACCTACAGAATTATCCAACTGTGTTATGAGAACTTTGCAATCGAGAATCAAAATCTCAGATCTAGCATCAAAGGACTACAAAAACAAATTTAGGAAACCCCTACAAGGACCCATACACCCTTGGGTGACTCTATCCCTATAATCGAACCAACAATAACTTTTCAGGATAGGTACATAGTCCCATGCCCTTCCTAGATTTGCGTACAATTCACTATTTTAGTTTATCAATTATCAAAGTCTTGTAATTTTGATATTAGGGCACATAATCTAATTAGGTTAATCATATTCAATCAATTATAATCAATTCTAAGACTCAATAAGATGTAGATCCAGGTTTGATTGGCTCACCTTCATGGTTGAAAGTCAATCTAATCACCTTGTTGATCTCCATCTTAATGAAACAATAGAAAAATATACCCCCCAACCACGCAAAATTTGAATCCTAGGTTTACACATTAGACCTAGGGTTCCATTTTTTTATTTATTTCATTTTAGTGAACCTAATCTGTTAACATTGCATACCTTCTAAAATTTTATCCTAGATTTAAGTTTTACATTGTTTTGCATTTCTCATTTAGGGTTTCACTTATGCATCATAAAAGACATAAAAATTCAAAAAAAAATGCATCATAGGTTTCATTAGGGTTTAGTTTAATCATTTAGATCATATATACATTTAAAATTGTATTCAAAATTTTATTGTTGCATACTTGTATTTGAATCACGTTATCTTAATTTGAGAAAAATTTAGAAAATTATTCACTTGCAAACTTGTTTGCACACAAAAATAGGGCACTTAGATAGTCTAATAAACATTTAGTTTTTCAATTTTTAGACACCCTATCAGGGACACAAATTCCCTTTGGTTCCTCTATCCTTGTACACTTGAATCAACCAACTTTCGCACACTTCTCTATCTTTGTGTCTTTCGTCTGTGTTTGCTTGTAGATCTCTATTTTGAAATTCTTAATTGAATTCATTTAAGCATCTTTCATATACCTCAAAAAAGCAAAAAAAATTTAAAAAAATCATTATTTTATTTCAAAGTTGCATCAAAATCACCATTTTAAGATTTAGGTATCTTACAAATCAATTAATTTGTACATTTTAGACCAAAAAAATTGCATTCAATATTGCCACTTATTGTTCACACATTGTTACACACTTGCATTGGCATAAATTAAGAAAATTTTGGAAAAATATTCATTGTTAGACTTGTTTGCAACCTAATCCTGAATCCTGAAGTAGAATCAGACACAGTAAACTTTTGAATTTCCTGAATTCCTAGGATAGGGATTCCCTTGGGTGACTATGTCTTCCTACTCCTTTTAGATCAAAAAATTTGTGTCAGAATATCCTCAGGATCCTTTATCTAGATTTGTGTCCTATCTTCCAAAAACTTGTTGCATAGCAATCCAAACCTTAGTAAAAACCATCATCATGATGGCTCAATGGTTTGCTTAGATGTTACTTCTTTGAAATCCTTGGTTGATGTTTCAAATTGTGTTTTTGGTGATGATCCTAATCCCAATGAGAACATTCATGATCCTTCACCTCCCAACACATGTCCTCATGATGTAGAAATATTGGGAAAAGACGAGGAGAGCATGAATGTGTTTATACATAATTCTTTACACAACCTTGAGAATAATGCAACCTTTTATCCTTCCATGAGATTTCCTAATCACCCAACACCACTTATCATTCCACCACTTGAAATGTTTTCCATATTACATAAGGAAAGTGACTCGCAAGACATACCTCAACCAAGATGCATGGAAACACATACTAATAACAATCACAATGAAGATATATCACCTAATGCTCCTCTATCTTATGAGAATAAAGTCACCAACACACC
>VDFB02082010.1:0-14099 GCA_007258455.2 Sequoia sempervirens
CATTAATGGATCATAAATGTCATGATTACATTGAAGCATGATCACATTATTCTGCATTAAATTTGCACATATTATTCCTTTCAACTTACCTGGGTGATGACGTGTGTTGCCTTACCGACTTCATTTTCATTTCTACTCCACAGAAAAGCACCTCCATAATTAATACGACTCAACAAAATAATATGTAATGACTACCCTTTACTTCAAAATATTCAACTTACTTGATTCACAATCTTTGTACTGCTCAAATTTGAAGCAATTTGTCACCAACTATTTGTAAAGAATTAATTTGATTTAACATTCTGCTTTGAAGATAATTGTTCGATTGCCACCTTGTTTACAATTTTCAAGACTTCACTCAAGGAAACTTTGTACTACAACTTCCTCATGGTTTTCTATAAATTGTGCATTTCTTCTTGAATTCTCCAAACTTTTCTTAGCTTTCTTCTCTTGTTTTGCATTTTTCCTTTGTTTATTCTCTTGCTTCTAGGTCATGGATAATCTAATTTGCTTAAGTTGTTCTTGCCACCAGAATGTTTTCCTAGGAAGTATCACACCGCAAAGGCTTGAAAAGGTTTTCTTCATTCGGAATTCCAATTTCATTGTAACAAATTTGTGCTTAGTTCTTGGGGAAAAATATGTTAAATCCAACCACTACTTTCACTTTTACTCTGACGTGGCTTCTCATTTTGTAGCATCTCTTATGGATATTGGGCTACCTGCTGAAGACGTTTGCTCAGCTACCAATTTGATAGTAAGGCCTGAATATTTGGAGAATCTAGATGCTATTTTGTCTATTGCTCACCCAACCATCAGAATCCCTTCCATGGATGATATTCCTTGATTCCTAGAACATGGGGAAGTGGTTTCACTTCGGCCTTTTCTCACTGACCTCCATATTCGTGACTTTTAAGTTCACTAGGAACTCACCTAGATAGGGTATTTATCCCTAATATATGAGGCGTCCCACATCGACTGAATGGCTACTACTACCTGTAGCTTTGCTCACTCTTTTGGCTTTTTGTGATCTTTTTGAAGCAAGAATTTATGATATCTCAGGTATATACATGATATACACACATATATATATGGCTTTTAGTACATCTTAAAGTGTGTTTTAATGTGTATGGTTTTATCATTTTTTGTTTCACAACTCAATTTTACAAATGTTTGAATCAACTCTCATGCATAAGATATGTTAAGAAGAATTTTCTAATGCAGAGGCCAAATGAAAAAAAAAGAAAAGAAAAGAAAGAAAAGCAAACAAAACACAACAAACCCTACAAAAAGAAAACTAACCCTAACTAACCAAATTTCTAATCTAACAAGCGATTAACCTTAACAAAATGATTTATTAAATAGTTTCTATGAATATTTCCATTGTTGTTTTGGTACGAATTACATGTTGGTGTGAATAATTGTCTTGTACCTAGCTTATTCATTCACTAGGTAATTAGGGGACATATTCACATAGTTAAGTTTACTTAGGTAAAAGATTCCTTCTAGAAGTCTTAGTTGGCTTATCTAGAACTTATCTTATCTAGATAGGATGCATCATTTCCTAGGTGATTAGGTTGTTGGTTGTCTCATGTCATAGGATCATGACATTTGTCAACATCATGTTCATTCCTACATTTCAACCTTGCCTACATAAGCAAGGCATCTCATGTACATTTGTATTCAAGCTGATCAAGCAATAGCAATTCAACCATTAATCAATCTTGCATTGTGAAGCAAGCATTCTTGCCATTCTCTCTCTTGTGGAAGTGGTTTTGGTCGCAACTGATCTTGGGGCTGTTGAGGAGTCACCATTAACTCCTACATTACAACAGGTTTATCCTTAAATTCATTCAGGAAAATTTCAACTCTACTGTAACAATGAATTATTCTAATTTTTTTGTGTTTAATAATCATAAATTCAAAGGTGTACTTACCAATGAATTGGCTCATATGTATGAAAATGGCCTCATTAAAGGTTGACTACACACACTTCATCTGATGTGACCATATTCTACCTTCTTCCATCCCTGGTTCATTTCTATGACCAGATGTGTCCATTTCTCAACTTTCTCCTCTCGAAATCTTCATGTCTTCGGTCTTGCCTTCACTTTTCATTTTATTATACCAAGATGTATCACAATTTATATTGTTATCAAAGAGAGAAAAAGTAAAAATTTTATACTTTGTATCTTGCATAAAATCAAGGAAATTTCCTTTTTTAACTTGTGAATTTTCAACTTGGAGAAAATTACACGTCTGCTTGATTTTCCCACTCCTCTTCCTCATTTGTGTTTTCCACATATAAGGAGAATGATGAATCACCAATACCATTTCCTCGTTTCTGATGTGATGTCTCTAAATCTCGACATTCTTGCCTATTTTCCTACATAATGTTAGTATTTTCTTTATAATAATTACAGTTTTCAAACTATTTTGATGTATTAGTTAATTTTTTGATGTTTCCAATCCCACTAGGGTTAAACATTTTTCTTGTTAACAGTTCTTTTCTTCTAGCAGTTAGAACTTCTTTTGTTAATGAAATCACTTTATGCATGTCCAAGCTTACCCTAGTTAAAAATTTCACACTCGAGTTCACCGTGATTAGTTGTATCATGAATTCTACACTCAATGACTCTACCAAAGGTGAATAAACTCAAAGGATATAGTCTCTGGTTAAAAATTGTCCAAAGTTTATCAACTTCCATACTGAAAAAAACTAGCTTCCACTAAATTTTACTTTAGAAGCTTCCTTCCAAAACTCAAAATTGATATAAAATTTAAATATACGCCCTCCAATTCAAAGATAAGGCCTGAAAAATTCAAAGATGGCCCTCCTTCTATCGTTAGTTCCTGTTGACCACAATTTTACTCACAGCAACAGGTCGAATAAATTCTTCAAAGATAAACCACAAAGAGCCTATCCTTCTTGAAAGATATAGAATGAAGGAAACCTAAAAGGGGATTTTTCTTTAATAGGGAAAAGATTGGCTTCAGTTCAATCCCAAGTCTTTGATAATCAGGTCTTGATTGCACTAGGTTCCCTCTTGGGTATAATGTAATATTGTTGTTAATCTCAAAGGGAATACTGTTGTTTAGAATCATATATATCAAATACTGAGTTTTCAATTGGAACTTTAAGAACAAATATCATGAAATCAAAAGATTTGAAGTAATATTTCATGAACATCAACAATTCCTTTGCTATCACATAAGTAGATTTAGCATTAAGAATTCAGCAATTTCATAAGAAATGAAATATTTTCAACAAATTTCCATCCATTCACTTATTTTTTGGAACATTTTCAAAGAATTTGAACATCTATTCTAAAATAAAGAATGGAAATACTAAAAATTAAAATTTTCTCCCGGTTATTCTCCATGCATGCCTCAAAGAATTAATTAAAACAAAGAAAATCTCTCTATACTTCACCAGATTGCTTCACAGCTACATATAAAAAGGTGTGAGTTTTTAAAGAGATGGGTTTTATTCTGAATGTCGAGTGGGTTCTATATGCACCCTTAAACGACACAACATACAGTCTTGTTTGAATGAACTAACAAAACCAGCTACAAAAGATTCATGAGATAGGTAGCTATCTAATTGGCTCTGATATTAATCAATGTCTATGTGCATACAAATTTTTATGCAGAAAGAATTCAAAAAATAGGGAAAAATAACAAAACTCAAAGAAGTTTTAGCTCTTTTGACATCCAAAAATTCTAAACTTAACTAAAAATGAAAGATCCTTTGGCCTTTTATAGAACACAATGCACAGAAAGGATAAGACAAATACATGAGAGGAAATCCAAGGGACCAATCACATCAAGGCACATGGAATGTAGTGACTTATAGGAGAATTGCAATCAAATTCAATGAAATTCAACTCCAATTACACCTTGAAGTTCTTCATGTTTTAATCTTTCATCATCAGGGTTCCTTCTTGGAACCAAACAAATCTACTCAAAAAAAATGTAGGAACTTCCCACAAAGTTATAGTGATCAAGTGGAATTTTTGCCCCTACACTTTAGGTTCTTCCTCAATTTGAACATTCTAGGAATGAGCCACCCCCAAAACAAGTACACTTCTTTTTTGCATGCTTGAACTCTAATGTCCTAGGATTTTGGTATTTGGAACATCTTTGCAACAAACCCTATTCCAGCATGAGCTTCTAAAGTGCATCATTGAACCTGGAAACACCATCGGATTTGTTCGCAAATACGATTTTCCTAACCATCCATACCCAAACTTTGCATCACAATCTACATCTCCTACAATCACAAATTCCACACATTAAATCCCTTTTAAAGAAAAACATTTATAAACACCTCATGTAAATAAAACCATTATTCAAATGTTAGTACATAAATCTCATAAATAACACACTTGCTAGCATATCATGAATCCTTGCATAATTATTTCCTACATATACCAGATTACCGGACTATTGGAATCACTAAATATCCTTAAGATTTCAAAATTATTTTAGTTCACACTGCTTCTCAGTACCTAGTACCTAGTATTCAGCTTTACCCATAAAATTTCCTTGGACTTCAGTTTTACGAAACTTCACTTTTACGAGACTCTGCATATCGGACCATAACACTCTATTTAGTATTTGCACCACCTTTTTCCTTTCAAACGTTTCCAATTTCCGGTATCTGGTACCCAAAAACACTTGCATTATGAATTATTCTTTAATTAAATATTTATCCTTAATTTTCACTTTTGGTGATCTTTCCAACTTGCTAGCTCGTGCCATCAGAATTATTATTTCTTACTTGGGTCCCCAAGTCTTACAATCTTGGGTGGTGCAGGAGAACCTAAGGAACAACAGGAAGTTTCATTAGGTAAATAAGAAATCTAGAAGGACAATTTTGTTTTGTTTTTATAAGGTCATGTTGACCATTGTGTAGATAGCTTAGAGGTGTTTTTCTCTCTAGGAAATAAGTGGTGAAAAGATGAATGAGTTTTGAAGCTCATTCTTGTTTTGGTTACTAACCTTGTCAAAAGTTAGAAAACACAGTGGTTTTTCATAATGTTGGCCATTAGGTCATGAAGAAGCCCGACCAAAGAAGATAACTAATTGCGGAGCCTTATTTAAGGTGAGCCTCAACCTGTAAACAAGGTTAGAGGAATTGGTATTGAGCAAACATTTTGAGAGTTGAATAAAAACGGTGTTCTTGAAGGATATTTCTGATTTTTGCTACATAATAGAGCTTAAAATGGATTGAAATCATTACTATTCTGTAGGTAGAGTGTAGTGTGGATAGAATACTAGTTTTTTGTGCCATCTAATTTCCTTTTTGATTCGTTTTCATCATTTTTTTGTAAATAGTTTGATTTCTTTCATTTTCTAGCCTGTACCAGATAGTTTTGAGCAAATGGAGTGCTAGATCACTTTCCCACTGTACAAATTGTATGGCCCTTTGGGAAAAGTGCCTAGACTCCATGTTTGTACATATGTTAGGTTGTAGTCTTTTTGTATGTGCAGGAGTTGCTAGCAATGTCTTGCCCTAGGTGAGCTAGGCAGAGTCGGGCTAGGGAAGACAAGGAGTGAGAGGCACATATTTTGCAAGGGTGCTAAGATTTTCAAGAATTTCTTTTTGGAGAATTCAGCTGAGAGTCTTGGCAAGTTCTGGTGGTTAGGAGGAGGCTCCATCAACCCATTTGGTGTGTGAAAACTTTGACAGTTTGTAACAGCCTGGGAAGGGCTAGTAAACCCTAGGTTTTAACCATTTTTGTGTAAGGGCAGTGTACGGGTAGTACAGGTTCCAAACCCTGAAAAATATTCAAGGTGTGGATGTGGGAAAGACAAACCCTAAACAAAGAACCTAGGTCATTTGGAGGGTTTTGGAGTAAATTGCATTTTTCTCGAGTTAAGAGGCCTAATTGGGGCTCTAGGCTTGTAGCCTTTTCTAATCCTAGGAAAGGGTTTGGTGGAAGCGATGGGGAATTGGAGTCTTGTGATTGAATAAGAACCCTAAATAGGTTGCTTTGAAGCTTTTACAACATTTTTACACCCCTGCAAGAACCCAATTGAATGTTGTGGGTATTTGGCTTTTAGGGAAGAATAAGGGTCAAGGGTGAGATAGTGGCAAGGCACCAAGATTGGCTTGGTAGAATGCAAGAGTGTTGATAGTGGGGTTGGCCAGTAGGACCAAGGGTACCTATACCTGAGATAGGACCTAAAGGATAAGGTGAAGAGAGTCACCTAGGAGTTCTTGGGAACAAGGACCCAGAGCATGGGACAGTGAGTGTCCCATCCAACCCTTCCCTATCAGATTGGTATCAAAGCAAGTAAAAGATTTGGGATAGAATCTTGTATGTTTGAGATTGAGTCTAGTGATTCTTCCATCATGGTGACAAATGCAGAGCTAGCCAAGATGGTTGAAGGACGGGAGGAAGACAATAGGCTGTTGAGGGAAAGAATAGAACAACTTGAACAAGCATTGAGTAATGTGTAGTTGGAAGGAAGAGAACCCAAGAAAGAAGAGGTTGCAGAGGAAGACAAGGTCCCTGAACCTGACCCTGTTCTACAAGAAGAGCCTTTCTTGAAGGCATTGAAGGCTTTGAGTGGAAAAGCACTTGAAGGCATACCACTATTTAGTGGAAAAATGGAAGCTGATCTTGTCATGGATTGGACAGAGGGTATGAAAAACCATTTTGAGTGTGATGGGGTAACTGAGGCACAGAAGGTAAAGGTGGCCAAATCAAGACTAAGAGGTTCAACCTTGACATGGTGGAAGTTCATTCAGACAGAGAGGGAAAAAGAAGGTAAGCAGCCTATCTCTACTTGGAAGGGAATGGTTGCCAAGATAAGAGAAGCATACATGCCAGATGACTATGAGATTCAGTTACACAAGAAGAGGCAAAGCTTAAGTCAGAAAGACCAAGATGTGAATACCTACATAGAGGAGTTCCAAAAACTTTGTATGAGGTCTAATGTTTCAGAAGATGAAAGTCTCAAGGTGGCTAGGTATCTTAATGGCTTGAAGTGGAACATTCAAGAGGAGATGGCTCTTTTAAGTCCTAAGACAGTACATCAATGTTACCAATTGGCTGTCAAGATTGAGGAAAGAAATAAGAGGAAGCAAGACCAGGCTTCTAAGGGCAGAGGCAAAGGCAGAGATCAAAGAGATCAAAGAGGATAGCCAGGTGGCTACCAAGGTAGAGGAAATGACCAAACAAACCAAGGAGAGTCTAAACTCATAGAGCATGGAGGTGAAACATCTTCTAGAGGAGGATATAATAGAGGTAGAGCACCTCAAGGAGGTTCAAATAGAGGAAGAGGAGCAGGCAAGAGCAATTCATACTTTGCAAACATGAAATGCTACCATTGTCGACAAGTAGGTCATCCTGCTTATAGGTGCCTAGAGAAAGCAACCTCATCAAGCAATGAGAAGAGAGTGGCTTAGGAACAAGAGGACACCATGAGCTCTAAGGCATCTGAGATCAGTCATATTGAATCTGAAGTGGGAGAGAATCTGATGTTTAGCAGGGTTTTGATCAGGCAACTGGTCAAAGAGGAACCAAAACAGAGAAGAGCTCTATTTAGAGTAAGGTGCAAGATACTTGGTAAAGTATGCAAGGTCATAGTAGATTTAGGTTCAATAGACAATATCATCTCAGAAGAGGCAGTAATGAAACTGAAATTGGAGAAGGTACCCCACACTAACCCCTATAAGGTCACATGGCTAAACAAAGGACAAAGTGTTTTAGTAAATGAGCAAGTAATAGTGGAGTTTTCCATTGGAGGATATAAAGAAAAGTTGGTTTGTGATTTTTTACCCATGGATGCATGCCATCTACTACTAGGTAGATAATGGCAATATGACAGAGGTTCCATTTATGATGGGAAAGAGAACACTGTCTCATTCAAGAAGGATGGGAAGACTTTCAAGTTGCAGTCATTGTCAGAAGAAGAAGAGGGACATTCAAAGGAACCAAGTATCATGTTGAGTAGTGGGAAGGAGTTTCTTAACAACCTACATCAAGGGAGTGAAGGATATGTAGTTGTGTTACAACCTAAAGAAGAAGACAAGGCTGAAAAAGACAGTCATACCCGGAGTAGTCCTGAAGTGGTTGGATCAATTCAAGGACTTTGAAAGTGATGGGACACCTGCAACATTACCACCAAAGAGAGCCATAAGTCATCAAATTGACTTCATACCTGGAGCCTCATTTCCTAACAAAGTAGCTTATAAGCTTACACTGGATCAGAATCTAGAGGTAGCTAGGCAAGTGCAAGAATTGTCGGATCAACGATTCATTCAAAAGAGCATCATCCCATGTGCAATACCAGTGGTTTTAGCATCCAAGAAAGGAGGTAAGTGGAGATTATGCACTGATTCTAGAGAAATAAATAGAATCACAATCAGGTATAGGTTTCCTATTCCTAGAATTTAGGACTTGATGGATTGTCTTGGAGGAGCTCAGTACTTCACCAAGTTGGATCTCAAGAGTGGATACCATCAAATTAGAATTAAGGATGGTGATGAGTGGAAGACAACTTTTAAGGAAAATGATGGGGTTATATGAGTGGAGAGTTATGCCATTTGGCCTCTCCAATGCCCCTAGCACATTCATGATGCTCATGAATGAAGTGCTTAAAGACTTTACAGGGATATTTGTGGTAGTGTATCTTGATGAAATCCTCATATTTAGCAAGACAGTAGAAGAGCATTTAAAACATGTGGAGTTGGTTCTTAGAAGGTTGCAAGAGGAGAAGTTGGAAATCAATCTAGAGAAGTGTGAGTTATTCAAGCAAGAGCTTGTATATTTGGGTTTTGTAGTGTCCAAGGGATCATTGAAGATGGATCCAAGCAAGGTGGAAGCTATCCTAAACTGGCCTACACCAACCACAGGGACTAAGGTAAGAAGTTTTCACAGATTGGCTCAATTTTATAGGAAATTCATTAGAAACTTTAGTGGCATATGTGCACCAGTCCTAGATAAAATCAAGGGTGGTTTAAAAATGAAGTTTGTGTGGACTCAAGAAGCTAAGAGAGGGTTTGAGAAACTAAAACAAGAGGTGGCAACTCAACCAATTCTCTTATTACCTAGTTTTGACAAACTGTTCACTATTGAGTGTGATGCAAGTGGAGTGGTAGTAGGAGGAGTGCTAACTCAAGAGGGAAAGCCTATAGCCTTCTTTAGTGAGAAGCTCAATGAAGCTAAGAAGAAGTATTCAACCTATGACTTAGAACTTTATGCTTTGGTTCATTCACTTAGGAAATGGAGGCATTACCTTCTACCCAAGGAGTTTGTAGTCTTTACTGATAATCAGGCACTTAGTTTTATCAACACTCAAGAGAAGTTGAGTAATAGGCATTTGAAATGGATGGAATACATCCAAGCTTTTACTTTTACCATCAAGCACAAGAAGGGACAGTTGAACAAGGTAGCAGATGCACTAAGTAGAAGATTGTTGACAGTGCAAGAGATACAAATCAAGAGCATTGGCATAGAGAGTTTCAAGGATCTATATGGGGAAGATGAAGACTTTTCAGAGGTCTATAAGGTATGTTATAACTTTGAGAATCATTTCCATAGCCAATACTCAAAGTATACATTGCAAAGTGGTTTATTGTTTAAAGGAAATCAGTTATGTGTTCCAAGAGGGTCAATGAGGGAAAATATGATTCAAGAAAAGCATAATGGTAGTTTTAGTGGACATTTTGGCATCAATAAGACTTTAGAACTAGTGAAAAGATTCTCTTACTGGCCTAAGTTGGCAAGAGATGTTAGAAAGTATGTGGAACAGTGTGTTGTGTGTATGAAAGCAAAGGGAGGAGTTAGTAATGCTGGTTTATATCAACCCCTACCCATTCCTAACAGACCATGGGAGTGTGTGAGCATGGATTTTGTGGTAGGCCTTCCTAAGACCAAGACTAGTTTTCACAGTGTTTATGTAGTAGTGGACAGATTTAGCAAAATGAGTCATTTTATCTCTTGCAAAACTACTCATGCTGCTAGCTACATAGCTCATCTTTTCTTTAGGGAAGTGGTAAGGATCCATGGACTACCTTTAAGTATTGTTTCTGACCGAGATGTGAAGTTCATGAGTCACTTTTGGAAGACTCTATGGAGTAGATTGGGTACTAAATTTCCATTTGGATCTGCTTACCATCCTCAGACCGATGGTCAAACAAAGGTGGTTAACAAGGTGCTAGGTAACCTTCTAAGGTTCCTAACTAAAGAGTATGGACAGACATGGGATCTAGTTATCTCACAAGCTGAGTATGCTTATAATGATAGTGTGAACCGAACCACAGGGAAGAGTCCTTTTGATATTGTGTATGGGATGCACCCAAGAGGCATATGTGAGTTTAGAGATCATGGAGCTATGGAACAAAGAAGTGGACATGTAGAAGACTTTAGTCAGACCATGAAGGAGATTCAGGAGTAGGTAAAGAGGACAGTCACTGAGGCTACACAAAAATTGAAGGAGAAGGTAGATATGCCAAGGAAAGATGTTCAATTTCAAGTAGGAGACTATGTCATGGTCCACCTTAACAAGTCAAGGTTGCAGAAGGGAATGTCAACCAAGTTTCAAATGAAGAGAGTGGGTCCATGCAAGATATTGGCCAAGTATGGTAAGAATGTATACAAGGTGGAGTTACCTACCGATCTAGGAATCTCACTAGTTTTCAATGTAGTTGATTTGATCAAGTACAAGGGATCAGTCAATGATGTGGATCAGAACAATCAGGAGATCTTCAAGGACATTAGCAATGTACCCTTACCCCATCAAGAGAAACCTCAAGCAGAGTAGATCTTGGAGTCAAGAGTGAAGAAGGCTACAAGACATAAGGTGTACATGGAGCACCTTATCAAGTGGAAGACCAGGCATGAATAAGAAGCCACATGGGTACAAGAAGATCATTTCAAGAAGTTTGGCATTGACCTATCCTTGATCTCTCCTTCCATTCCTTAGTGTTTGGTAGAGAGGGGGAGAATGGTGAAGGAACACCTAAGGAACAACAGGCAATTTCATTAGGTAAATAGGAAATATAGAGGGACAATTTTGTTTTGTTTGTATAAGGTCATGTTGACCATTGTGTAGATAGCTTAGAGGTTTTTTTATCTTTAGGAAAGAAGTGGTGAAAAGATGAATGAGTTTTGAAACTCATTCTTTTTTTGGTTACTAACCTTGTAAAAAGTTAGAAAACACAGTAGTTTTTGGTAATGTTGGTCATTAGGTCATGAAGAAGACCAAAGAAGATAACTAATTGTGGAGCCTTATTTAAGGTGAGCCTCGACCTGTAAACAAGGTTAGAGGAATTGGTATTGAGCAAACATTTTGAGAGTTGAATAAAAATGGTGTTCTTGAAGGATATTTCTGATTTTTGCTACAAATAGAGCTTAAAATGGGTTGAAATGATTACTGTTCTATAGGTAGAGTGTAGTGTGGGTTTTTTGTGCCATCTAATTTCCTTTGTGATTCATTTTCATCATTTGTTTGTAAATAGTTTGATTTCTTTCATTTTCTGGCCTATACCAGACAGTTTTGAGCAAATGGAGTGTTAGATCAATTTCCCACCGTACAAATTGTATGGCCCTTTGGGAAAAGTGCCTAGAATCCATGTTTGTATATATGTTAGGATGTAGGCTTTTTGTATGTGCAGGAGTTGCTAGCAATGTCTTGCCCTAGGCGAGCTAGGTAGAGTCTAGCTAGGGACGACAAGGAGTGAGAGGCACATATTTTGCAAGGGTGCTAAGATTTTCAAGAATTTATTTTTGGAGAATTTAGCTGATAGTCTTGGCAAGGTCTGGTGGTTAGGAGGAGGCTCCATCAACCCATTTGGTGTTGATTTGCCAGGTAAAATAATATTCCACTCAGCTCCCTTCGGGTTCCCTTTTTTTGCATGTTCATGCGCTGGCCTGCGCATCTCCGCGTTTCTTCGGCTTCCCGGCAGGTTTTTGATCTTTCCCTTTGTGTGCATTCCTCACTTCACAACTTTGGCAAGCGGCTTCCCTTTTGGCTCTTGAGATGCTCCGCTGAGCACCCACGTGTCTCGCCTGCGGGGTTTTTCATTTTCTGTTGCTTTATGTTTCCTACGGGTTGCGAAACGGGGCCCACATCTCTATACGTGGCGGTGTAGCGCAATCTTTCCCTAGCAGGAGTAGAGTATGCTGCGGCGGGCTGCGAAGGATTTCTATTGGTCTTCTTCATTTCCTGGCGGGGCCCACCCTCGCTCACATGTCAGCGGTTTGCGGCTTTTAAAACAACAGCAGGGACGAGAGCACCACGGGCTGCGAAACGCGGCCATGCGTCTTTCGCCCCCTTTTCATGTGGCCTTTCCCCGTTTTCAAAGTAGCCTCCGTCCCCTGAACACGTGTCACTTCTCCGCAAGCTCCCGGGCAATGGAGAAGGAGTTTTCATTCGGGCCGCGGTTTGCTGCCACGTGCCTTACATCGATTATCAAAGCAAGCTGTGAGATGGCCGAGCGGGATGGTGTCATTGACTGCTGCTCGCCGTGGTTCTCTAAGGCGGTGAATGACACTCGTCGCTTCGAAGCCTGGTTGGGACCACTGCCATCATTCCAAAGGGGCACGCCTGTAACTAACCAACTGGATGTTGTACCCTGATTGGCTGCTCTCATAACGGCATTGGGAATATTCTTATCCGGGCATCATTACGGGAGATTGTGGAATCTTTCTGTTACAACTCTCCAGGCGGTGGGATTTTGCTCTCCGGCTATATATACTCTCTCTGTTGAGGGAAAATGGTCCAAGATTTTAGGAAGAATACTGGTTTTAGCAAGAGACGCCAGGCCTCTTTTGCATGTTTATTTGCAAGATACTTTCAGACTGTGCCTATTGTTCGGCCTTTCTGCTTTTTATGTCTTGATTAAACTGTGAACTGTGCTTTTTATTGTCTTAAGCATTTCATTTGAGGAGACTTCTATATATTGAACGCAAACTTGCTGGTCTAAATCATGTCTTAATGACTCTTCTTAGCAGTAAGAATGTATGCGATACTGTTTTATGTCAATTAAATGAACTGTTTATGCTATTGCTTTAAGCTTCCGGTGTTTTGGAACATATCAATAACATTCAGGCCCTTGAGTCTATGATTTATCGTGCCTATCAAAAAGCTTTGGCGCATTGCCTTAGATTAATATTTGTTTCATTATATCTGCTTCCTTTTCCCTTTCCAAAAACCATTATATAGAAGAAGTCAGCTTCTTTAAAATCCGGAGGTCACTCAGTTTGGCGCAAAGGGGTCCCCCTTGAACTGAGTTTCCCATAAAGGCACTGTTATCTCGTCAATTTTTGGCGTCAACAGTTTGTCCTTTTTTCTGGCACGCCCGGTGGGACCCAAACTAATGAAATCGTCTTCTAAAAGGGTGTATGAGCCATCGGCCTGTAACTAGATCCCAAACTGCAAGTAACCCAGGTTTACTAGTGCCTCCATCCAGGACAGTCCAGGCCGCAAATCAGTTAGTAACCGTTCCATTCCCACCACCCTTTCCTCTCACCATGTTGCCGGCCGCGAACAGAAATTATGTAGCATGGGATGCTGGGAGTCCCCTTGTAGCTCCGGTAGCACCTGTTGTTTGGGGTGCCATTCCGGTTTCGGCCCTGAAAGCTCTTCCCAAATTTGCCGGTGATAACACAAAAATGCCAGCAGAGCATTTGCAGGATGTAGCGGATGTATGCCTAGTACATGGTATCACGGCGCAGAATGTAGCCCTGAGGCTCCTTGCTGCGTCCTTCAAAGGCAAGGCCCTGGAGTGGTACCGAACACTGACTCCTAATACCATTCGCACTTGGGATGACCTCAGAGATCCATTCTATGAAATATTTTCAAATGACGGAGATCGTTCTTCGCTATATTATCAGTTATCCGTCATCAAATGAGCACCCCAGGAGGCTCTGACGGACTTCAATGCCCGATTTCACTCGAGTTGGCGGAGGATTCCCGTGACCATCCGCCCTACCCCAGATTTGGCGTTCATGTTCTATCTGAAGTCCATCAATCCCGACATTTCTATGATGATCAAGTCTCTGGGAGGAGCTACTCTACCAGATGCATATGCCACCGCTATCAAAGTAGAAAATCACTTGATAGACTGCGGAAAATTGCCTCCT
>VDFB02082011.1:0-17937 GCA_007258455.2 Sequoia sempervirens
CTACATATTGTTCATAATTTCAACAACTTCCATCTCACTAGTAGCAAGCTTATGTCCCTTAACCCCAATATTAGAAACCTCCAAACCTGAGGCCCCAGCCTAATTTTTTAGTCTATTTCTAGTCCTAACCCCAGGCCCACCATTATTTACCTCAGAGCTCAAAATAGAACCTTTAACAAAACCCTTAGCAGCAACATAATCCTCCCCAGTCTACTTACACTCAACAACCATATCATCAGCAGAAAAAATTTCCTTTCTCTTAATATGGGGAAAATCCTTCATATATTCTGGCCTAGTTAGGAATTTAGGATCTTCCCCACTCTTCATAACCATGTTCCAAATTTTGTCAATTTTCTCCTCAAGGGAGAACATTCTAACCTCCATACTTTGTTTTAGATTGATGGTTTCCTCTGCCACAATATTAGCAATAGTATTAAGACTAGCCATTAAATTATCAATTTGGCTCTGGATCGTAGGATCCTCATCCTTACAAGAAATGCTTCTAATGTGAACATTAGTCCTATTAATCTCATGAAAAAACCATTTAAAAAGTTTTAAAAGAACATTGGCACTATCACGGGCCGAACCCAACACATCAGAAAGATCCTCCCTATCAAAGTTTTCAATGTGATTTCCCACAGCAGCATCCTCTTCAAAGGAACTCTCATGGACCATTTCCTTAGAGGCATCCTTACCTTTAGTAGTAGTCATAGGAGACTTCATCCTATGAATGGAGTCAGCAATTTGCTTTGTAGCAGCTAGCCTCCTCTGAATCCTCTCTATGTCCACTTTCTTAGCTCTCGTAGCTTGATCACCACCCATAGCTTTATCCTTCTGCTTAGACAACCCAATGATAGCACTCAGAACATCCCCACCATGGAATTCACTAGCCATAGAGAAAGGTGCATTCTTCAAAACCCTTCTCTTTTGACTTCCCTCCTCAGGATCCTGCATAAGTCTAGATGTAAGGGGGGAGAGGAAGCTTTCCCATAAAGCTCATTTTTGTCTTTTTTCCCCTTTGAAGGAATAGTCACCTCCACATCATCACTACAAGTTGTATGTCCCACTTCCTCAATCAATTTCCTTTTCCCAGATTTACCCTGAACAGGGGATATGGGGCCCTCCTCTAAAGAAGCATACGAATCAAGGACATAATCAACATCATCCTTGTCTGACTTAGAATTTTTATTTAATATCATCCTTCTCTTCCTTGGTTTCTTAGAATCCCTTTCCTCACCTGACTCGATATCATAATCCTCCCTAGCTTTTTCTTTTGGAGTAACCAGTCTTTTGGACATCATGTGCTTTAACATGTTCATATATTAAAAGAATCAACCCTGCATGCAATACAGGGTTTTTGGGGTTCTTCCTATTCTCTTTAATCCCACAGTCCATCGACACCAATAGATAATAGGGAAAAAAACCCATTTTTTATGCCTAAAATGATTAAGCAATGAAAAATGGTAATTGTTAATGGTTGTATACCTTCCTTCTAGGGTAACATACCTCATGATTTCTTCTTCAACATCCTGCCAAAGAGCCTTCAAGGAATTCCTAAGATACCCTCCACTCTTCATAGGCTTCAAGTCATCACTCTCATTCTGCTTGAAGAAAAGAGACATCGTGGGGCCAGTGACTCTTTTTTATCCCTGTACACCTTCATGCCCTTAATCGGAAGGCCAATAATCTGGGCTATAAACTCCTCATCCACCTCAATTTCCCTGCCACCCAAAGAGTTTATATAATGTTACACATTAATCAATTCTTCAAAAATAATTTTAGAGGATACTATGTCCATATGTATTTACCATCTCAATATCCTCCACATGTTTTACACCATTCACATTTGCATTCTCTTGACTATAAGGCTTTTCATTCCTATAAATCATGTAGAAAACCAACTTTGTAACTCATAAATAGAAGATAATTCCATTTGGAATCTATATTCACCACAACATACACTTTATTTGGTTAGAACATATTATATAGATAATAAAGGATCTTAAACAGTCATATATTATTTGTTATCTGGGGACAAGGGAGAAAATCGCAGGCCCACTTACTCCAACAAACATATCATGCTAAAAAAAATAGAACATCCCCCAAACTTCTCCATTGAGGAAAAGAGATAATGAGAGGAAAAAAGGAATGAATTCCATACTTTTCTAGATGATAACAATTCTCTATCATCAAAATGGTAAGGAATTAGACCTAAATTCTTTGTTTTCTATTATAAGTTCTTTAATATTATTAGTGTTTTGGATGAAAAATTAAATAAGTTTTATTGTGTTCCTAAAATTCATTTAAAACAAAATTTCATAATAAAAATGGCTAATTAGTAGTATGATTAATTACAAATACAAGGTTTTGTTGAGGAAAATTGCACAAGTGACTTGGACAGTTGAAGGTCCAAGTTATTAGGTATTTGTTTTCTCTTTTTTGGAGAAGCAATGAGTTGGGTAAATAAGAGGTAGCCTAAGGTTTCTTTATCCACCACCAAAGTAGATTGTATGGCTAACACCCATGTCTATAAGGAGGAAATTTGGTTATAAGAGTTATATGGGTAAGTGCACCAAGATGTGATACAAAAAGGGTGTCTTAAGATGCCACTTCTTTTTTAAATTAGCAAAGTTTGATATTCAACAAGAAAATTAAGATAGTTACTCTCAAAATTTGAAGATGATTCCTTTGGGACCGACCATATTCGCCAACCCCACCTAAGGCCCACAACCCCACCTACATGTAGGGAATTCCCCCTCCTTATTCTAGTTGTTGGGAGGTAGGGAAAGCCCTGGTGGCTAGATGGTCCTTCACCCTCAGGTTGGATTGTTAAATTTTCTTTTGTGATCCATGGATCTCTGATTGGGAAACCATGTCCCACTCCCTACCTCTATAGTGGGGGGTGGGGGCGAAGTGACTTAGCGAACTAAAACATTCTAAATCTACTTTCTAAACTACTATTTTTTTAAATGGTGAAGATTAAGGGTTTCAAAAAGGGGGAGCACATAAAGTGGTCCTATTTTTCAAAAAATATAACATAGCATCTAGTGTGCTCCCCTAAAATGTTAACTTGTATTAGAATTTCAAAAATTTCTTCAGTGATAAATACGCTAACACCATGTAGTTTATGCTAATTTTTTGGCTAATTTTTTAATGAATATATAATTTTTACTAATTTTTTAAATCAACACATCTTGAAAAATATAAATTTTAGCATGCTCCCCCCTAAACTTTTTAAAAACTAATAAAAAAAAAATATTTTTTTCAATACATGTAGAATGGAGTCTAGTTTCTAAAATTGTAATTTGTTTCAAAATTTGATGAATGAGTAAAAAAACTTTACCCAAAATACCACATGTTGGCTTTTTTAAAAAGATGGATACACTAACAAAAAAAAATTAAAGATGAAAAACTTAACATTATGAAAACATGAAAAAAATTACATGGTTAGATAGGTAAGAGAGATTAACATCATCGTGATATTTTTCTAAATCTATATTGAAACACATGCAAACCTAATGGAGAGCATGGCCAAAAGTGTGTGAATTTTTTTTACCTATTAAATAAAATACATCTTTGGCATGAAATGGTCATCCAAACCTTTGGGTTGGTTCGGTCGTCATCGTCGGCTCCGTCGTCTCATCTTTCTTCAAAAATCGAAAGAAATCCCGTCGAAAAGAGATCCAGAAAAGATCAAAATCAGTTTCCGGAAAAGTCTCGAAAGATCCCGTCGTCGAATCAAGAAATCAAATCCATTAATCTGGAAAATCTCGAAATCAAAAAAATCATAAATCATCCGGCATCGAAAATCAAAGATCAATCCGGGCAAATCGTCACATCGCGTCGATCGACGTCGATCAAGATCGATCGATCGATCCGGGAGATCAGATCAAATCCGAGATCAGATCAAATCGATCAAATCCGGATCAATCAAGCGCAGATGTTTGCGATCGCGTCGATCGATCAGTTTCAAATCCGGTTTTCAGGAGATCAGGATCAGGCGACCAGGGCAGATCTTTGGTGCGGACGTCAGATAATTGAGAGATAGAGAGATGGAGGGAGAGGTAGGTAGAGAGAGGGTGAGGGGAGATAAATCTATTGTCCCTTGGTTAGGGTATACATGAATTTTCCTAAAAAGTAACAATTCCAACAATGTAATTTTTTTTATAAATAGTATTCTAAATTAAATCATATAAAAGTTATTGAACTTAAGAATAAATGAACAATTAATATAAATATCATTTCCATATTATAGTTTCATTCCCCATAACCAATCATAGAAAGGATTGGAAAGGAAATCATGGTAGGATGCCTAGAGTCTACTCATCATAATTAGCCCAAGAGTGTGCAAATCATTCCTTGGCCCCAAGTTGCAGGATCTTTTATTACCATCCAAAATGAGGTTGCTCTACTTATGTGGTGGAGACTGTTCATCAAAACTAATCCTAAGAGTGTGACAATAACCCCTTAGCCCCAAGTGGTAGGAACTTTCATTACCATCCAACATGAGGTTGGTCTACTTACTTTGTGGAACCTAGGGTATGTTCATTACAATTTAGCCAAAGAGCATGGAAATCACCCCTTGGCCCCAAGTGGCAAGAACTTTTGTTACCATCCAACATGGGGTTGTTCTAATTACATTGTGGAACTGGTCTGTTGCCTCCTCTAATCATGTTTCCTTACATATCCTTTCCTAATTTCTTATTGGGAAACTAATAAATTAAATCAATTGTTGTAAGAGCCTAAAATAGAATAGCAATTTCCATCAGTGACTAGGTTAAAGAGATTATATATCTATAAACATTATACTCCAACATGATGCATACCAATCACTTGTTATATTCAATGGTTATTTGTAATAACCTCCATAGATTAAAACTTAATTAACACAATTAAATTCACTAATTACACATCATCACACATATAAGGATGACATGTGCTCAAAAAATAAGAATAGAAATAAGGAATTACATTAAATAAATAATTTGGAGTACATGTGTCATTTACAAGGAAATTTATATGGGAAAATTCCCCTTACAATAGACCTCTTGATAGATAACAAGACTAAACAATGAACTAAAAATAGAGCCTTCATAATGGGATCCTTCTGACCTTTAAAACTCCTCTGACCATCTCGAGGGCAAGAAAATTGTTAGAGTGTGTTTCTACCCTACCACAAAGTGAAACAATTTCCCATAATTCTTCAATGCATCGAAGAATACTTGACCCAACATGAGGAAAACTAACAATGTAATACTAAATAGGAGTAATGCAATATGTGTAGACAATCATATCATCTTCTAGTCATATAATGATCATCACAAGATTATACCAAAAATTTCATCATGCTTAACACTCATGCACATACATAATTAGTCATGAAGACTATGTGTTAGTTTACCATCAACGTTGCTAAGTTCTCCATTACTTAAAAGAAACAAGTAAATCCTTGCAAGTACTAGTTTGCTAACATGATAACATGTCTACATACATGCAAACCTTTCAATAATTCTTTCATAGTGCAAGTCAAGTAATCAATACATACTAAAACTTAACCAATTATATTTGCAGATTAAACATAAAATTACATAAATTGAAAGAAGAGAATAAATGAAAACATGCACCACAAAAGGATGCCAATATTTTTATATGGAAAAATCAATGAGGGAAAAACCACAATAAGAGTTAACTCCCAATATATGAACCTCACTGCTTACAATAATTACAATGTTGTTTAAGGCATCTTGCCTAAAGACTTGCATTCCAAGGTGCACAACCTTAGGAAAAGATACAAGGTCCTATTGAGACTCACTATCTCAAAGTATGATACATGAAATTTATAATGAAAAACATGAACATGAACTGCTATGAAGAAGCATCCAACATATGTTGATGTTGTAGTCGCTTTTTCGCACAATCACTCCATCATACTAACTTTGTACACTTCATATTCAACACAATTCTCAATTTCAATTCACTATCCTTGATTACCTTCACAAATGAATTTTATCTTTTATAAATACCCTCCATAACAACTCAAAATCTCAATTAGTTCAACTCCAAGATGACCTTTAGATCAAACATATGATACAACAAAGGTCAGCTTCAAACATATAAATTACGAAGAGAAAATGAGTTGTGGATCAGAACATGGCATAATAGGACCAAAAATAATCACAAAAAAAACCTCCAAAGAAAAATTAATTAATCAAGATCAACCACAGATGAAGGAAATAAAACTATCAACCAAAACAATGACAACACCACCAAAACTGCCAACTTTTCAACTTTACACCACTAGGGAGAAACCAAAAGTATTATGTATACCAAGATGTGAGAATTGTAGTCTATGCAAGATACCTCTTCAACCATATTTTTAAGTGTTTGATCATTAAGTGTTGGCATAGGAAGAAAAACATATGTTCTACATGGAACAATTAAGCACCTGAAACTAACTATACAACACTGTCCTTTGAAAACTGCACTTGCAGGCTACCAAATCACATAATACAGTAATATATTATGCATTTAACATCATTGAACATGTCCACAAAATTTTAAGGCCAAAAATTCACTTCTGAAGGAATTAAGAGCATTCCAACATGCCTTCATTAATACTTTACTCTACTAGAGCACATATTGGAACACTGTCACTTGTAACTTTTATTGTAGAAGGTGTAATGACTTGAATTCCTGGATATAAAACCTTCACATCTTGACCATCTTATATTTTGAACCATAAGAAAAAGCTTGTTCTTCGAAAGGATGTAGACTAAAATACCAAGACTCTGTCTTAGACTATACATTATGAATACCTTAGCAAATATTCTATAACTTATTTCAATGTGTGGTACACCAAAAAGGAATGATATCATTGTAGACATGCAAGAAACTTATTGAAACAAGTGTACCCACCTGTACATCACACATAGACATTAGACTAATCACCATTCTGCCTCATACTACACTATCGACTTGCACTAGCTGATATCTTTGTACATCAACTATCTTCAAGGTACTATACAATCTTCAACACTTATAATAAACATCAATGGAAACACATCTTGAGTTTACATCAATGAAAACACATATTTCAAACATTTACTTCCAAATTGATTGATAGGTTTATTTCTTATTGATCATTTCTTCACAAGGAAATGATTCCCCTATATTATATCTTATTGTTGAGGGAGTCATAGTCTTTCACTTTTGAAGGGTCACAACCTTTCACATTTGAAGAGTCACAACCTTACACAACCTTTCACATTAGGAGTCACATCCTTTCTCACATCATCACTATTCTTGAGAACCTAATTTAATTTACTTGCAAAGTCACTTAAGGTTCTATTTTTAATTGAATTATTTAATGTTGTTATGGTTGTCTTTCTCAAATGAAATTCTCTCCCTTTATATCTCAAGTTTGAGGGAGTCACACCTTTTCATCTCGATAGTTACAACTCTTCATCATTGTATTTGGGAACTAATAATAATTAAATTTTAAATAAGTTAATTTGTTTATAATAATTCCTCCTCCTTTGTTGATTTTGTTTCTAACCTTAGAGCCTTTGTAATTGCATCTTGAAGAGATGTGGGAGGTCTATGAAAATTTGAAAATATCTCTCCTAACTACCACAATTTAGCATATTCATCCTAAGAATAAATTATCTTTTATTTGGATAAAAAATATTTAGGTTCCTTTTCCCCCGCCTTTAAGAATGTACTTTGTAATTTTATTTTCTATATTATGGAAAGATACACCAAAATAAATTTCTCAACCCAAGAAGCATTTGAAAAATTTTATAGGAGTGTTCTAAAGCTCTTATAGATTCTAAATAGATTTGGAATTTTCATAACTGTTAATCATAAAGTGAACATAAACACACATGAAGTAAACTTGTTGAAGACACATGTTGGATCTCAAAAATGTAGGCTACAAATCCTAAGAGGATGTCAGGCTCTATGATCAAACTTGCAATGTTCTTGAACCAATGAATGGAGTTACCCTATATTGTTGATGACTCCCTACACTTCAACCTTTTCTAGACCTAGGTGGGTAGACCTTGATAGCTAAAGCAGATTGTGTGACTTATTTGTATTTAAGGATCTATACAGAATGGCATAAAGTGTGAGATAGATAATGGCTTGTTAACTATTCCTACTCCTAATGTGATAATTGGAAATTTAGAGTATGAAAGTGGATAAGTAATGTATAAATGAAATGCGAAGTGGACCAATTCTTTATTGGGTAAGCAGAGTCAATGAAGTTTTATGATAGGTGGCTAGTATTGGTTATAGTTCTAATTGTTTGACACTTATATTTGTTTATATCTTGTATAAACATCAAAGAATGTGACTGACAGACTCTACTTATTGATCCAATTGATCTTATCAGGTTACTGTGACTTATTTAAAAGGATTTTAATCCTTCCTTGAAGGAACCAATTAAAAGAATCACACAATGACAAAAAATGTGTATTGACAAATGAAGTATACCCTTAATTTGAATAAAAAGATAATATCGAGTTGGAGACAGTATGACAATCTTATCAATTATAGGGCTCTTCTTATTGATCTTACTTCCAAGTTACTGTAATAAATTAAAAGGATTTTAATTCTTTTAATGGAAACCAATTAACTTGATTACACAAATTCAAATAACAGAGAAATAACAATGTGGAGAGAACCAAATAATTGTTCAAATTAACAAACAACAGACACCAATATGAAGTCACACAGTATCAAAGATCTTCTATTGATTTTTTCCAAAATTCATGTATGCATCATGGTCCTTTATAGTATAATCTATATGATAAATATTATAGAAATCATCTTTTGGTATCTATCTATTCTCTCCCTCTTCTCTCTTACTATCTATTCATCACATGCCCAACTTATATATCAGTATCTTGAAGAGGGTATACCTGTTCATAAGTATCTTTTGGAACTTAAACAAAACATAAAACATTAACATTAAGCTCTAATGAGACACAAATTATTTTTTGTAATATGATCAAGGTATTCCTTACTCAAGTGTGTATCAACATCCTCTGCAACATTCCTCACAGCAATCTCCATGATGATCATTCTCTCCAGATGCTCACAGGCCTCTTCTAATGTTGAATCTTCATTCTTAGTTTCTTCCAAGGCTCCCTATAGCATTATTTGACACTCTTCCATCCATTCACTCCAACTTTTCAGTTCTCCATCATATTTGAACAATGTAGGAATCCTATTTTGAAGCATCAATAAATTCTTTTGCATCTTCCTAAAGTTCCTTATAATAGTCTTTATGTTTCCTTACCATGTCCTCAGTAGTTGTAATGGCTTTAGTATCAAGAGTGCTTCTCTTTTGTATCTCTTGGATATTTTCTTGAAGCCTATCACTTATCCTTTTATGTTCTTGAATGGTAGTATGACTCTTGGAGTGAGTTACCTATAACTTTTCCATCTAAATCATCAAGTTAGTGTGCCTCTTTTGGAATATTGCAAAAAGTGTGTCAAATCTAGCCTTGCTCACTTGATTGTGTATTTGCTGACTACTCATCTGTAATTCCTCATATTTTTCCTTTGATTGGAACCTTATCCTTGAGTTAACATTTTGGTGGATCCCTTGAATGTGTCTTTGACTATAGCTCTTAGAAAATAATTTTCTTTGAGCATCCTTTCACTGTTCAACTTGTACATATCCCATTATTTGATCAACATCTAAATTTGAGCCTTGTTCAATTTGGCTACATTTATACCAATATCATATATGACCATAGGATTAGTTTCACCCACTTTTAATGTTATCACATGACCAAATGCCTTGTCAGTATCAATAATCACAGACTTCTTATGTGGGGGGTATAGAGCCCAGATCATAAGAGAACTCTTATCAGGATTGTATCTCGACCCAGTGTATACGTCTGTTACCCCTTCTGGACTAAGTTTGTTTTTGGCATCATCATTGTGCAAAAAAATATAAAAAATAAGAGTAGAGTTTAAGTCCAAACTAGGAAATATTATCACACTAAACTCATCTAATAGTTTTCTTCCTTTCTCTAGAGTCACGTTCTTCATTTCATTCTACACATTCACTTTCAATGGATTCAACAACTGACTCTCATTGTTGGGTGTGATTTTTGTAACTAATTCCCTTATTGTTTTTCCTTTTTGTTTATACAAGAAAGATTTAAATTTAGGAGATTTAATGAACTGATCATCTGAGAAAAAGGATTTATAAGCTAATTTCCTAGTATCTATGTCAAATGATTCCCCAACTTCTTGTTCTCTATTTGGAGGTTGATACTCTTCAATCCTCGGCTTGGGGATCTTGTCAGTTTAGCCTTGGGGTTCATTTTCTTCAAAGGATTCCTCACTTCTAGAGGATAACATTTGTGCTTCTTGTATCACCTTTATCCTCTATTCAATTTCTCTATTGTGGTTATCAATTTCCAATTCAACCTTTTCTTCTTCCATGTTTTTGATAATATCATCATGAGGATATGGTATATGAATATATCCACCTAAGTTTTGTTTTTCCTAGCAAAATCAATAAAACCTCCAGGATCAAATCCTTTCCTTAGTGCAACCTTCTTCATATTAAAATGTAACAATTTGTCCAAAATGAGATCATATCCTTCTTTTGAATCCATAGTGAAATCCCCAAAACACGATGTACTAGGCATGAATGACTATTTTTCATATGCACTCAAGTTCATGACATCGGAGTAGTCCATTTTCTTGACAATCTCTAGATATGCAATCCTATCTGGCACAGTCTTGAGAAATAGGAAAGGTGTATCTTCAAAACCATAAACCCTTATCATAGTGGAATCAACATAGCAATACCAATCACCCCAATTATGATTTATAGTTGATGGTCCATTGAAATCCTTAGGCCTCAAGAATCTTTTGATCTCATTAGACAATGAATAATCACAAGGGTGATCATAAAACTTGTATAATATCTTGACAAAGTACTCTTCAAAATAAACATAATTGGAATTGATAAATCTACTATCCCAAATGGAAGTCCATAGTTGTATTGGTATTAGTTGGTCCTCTTTATCCAACTGTGTGATTCTCAATTCCTCTGGCCACATTCTTAACTCTTGTCCATAATACAATATCATGTGCATGAGAAGGGAATAATGTTTAAAGTGCATTGTGGGAGATCCATTCTTGATGGCCATTATCCCTTAGTCAATTCCTCTAGAAATGTGTGAATCATAATCAAAAGGTCTTGCATTGTGGCATTGTATGTTTGTAGAAATCACCATTGGTCCTATAGACATAATTTCAAAGGCCTTTGTTCCCAGTACTTGACCCACTGAGAAGTAAGTATGTTTTAGATAGGGCTCAAACAAGTCAACATGAAAGGGAGTTACATCACCATCCTCAAATGGTACTAGGTCTCCATCTTTTCTAGGCCTATGTAGTGGAAACCTCCATCCTTTGTAAGTAGTATCCATTCTCCAGTACTCCTTTTCTAAATCTATATGCACTATAGGCTGGTCACATGTGTCGTTTAGGTTGAAAAATTTACAAAGTACAATTTTGGATACATGTATGAAAGGCTCTCCTTGTGGTTTGCTTATGGCTTTGAGGTCCAGGTTATAATGATTGGCCAAAAGTCTTACAAGTCTATATTCACAAAGATGTTAGGAACAACCAGTTTTCCCAAATTGAAATTCCAAGGGTTACAAACTGGTTCAAATTTTCTTCTCTAAAAATAATGAAACATGAACAATTCATATCCCCTAATGGGATTCCACACATCACCTATATGTTTGCATTCATCTTCTAATATTTCTGCATTAACCCTTAATTGTGTAGACCTTCTAGCTTTTGGCCTTGAACTAGGCAATTGATCAATGAGGTCCTAGTTTAATTTTCATTCATTTTTTAGATTCCAACCCCATTTTAGTTTTCTACTTCTTACTTTTGGACTGGCTAGTTTCACCTTTTTGCTTCCTATTCTTTTTTTTTTGCATAACTTGAACCTTCCATTTTAATTCTCTACAAGGTGGAAAAATTGAATTATAATTTATCAATTTCAAGGATACTTCATATTCTTACTTGTATGTCTCTGGGCACACTGAATTCCTTGATTCCCACTCCATATCCCATCCTTCATTATTGCAACTTCTAAAAATTCTTATGGTTTAATTTATTTTCAATCAAATACATTCATATGATGTTCATTCATGCGGCCATTAATGTCTACCACTAGAAATAAATGTAACAAGTTTTTTGAATTTCAAAATGTTAGAGAAATACAAGAAAATTTCATCCGTGAAACCCCTTCAGTCTTAGGCTGATTCGTGTGCTTTATTTGGCACCATCTTTGTTTTATACATTCATAACTAATCGCCAAGACATAACTAAATGTACCTTTGATATGAAGTGTCCTTTTGGTTCTCATATTTAGTTGAGAAGACCACTTAATAATCTTAACAACATTGTAAAACTACCTTCTCTCTTACTTTTCAACTCCTATTGTTTTGGGCAGAGAATTATGAAGTTTTCCCGATATCAAGGTGGTTTGGACCATTAGAAATCCTTTTAATCATCACCTGGTGTCTTTCCAAAAAATAATGGTCATTTATGTTACCATTGGGATGACATGTACCATTGTTAAGAGAATAAAATTCCTTTTTGGTGTACTTGGTCTCCCTAATGTATTTCCTCTACCGCTTTGTTTGTTGGGATAAGTCGGTGAGACTTTCCCCAAAAACTTCTCTCATCAGCCTAACCCACATGGTCAGAGAGATATAAGGGACTTACTCTGATCATACATGTCACTCTGATCATACATGTCTCTAGATGATACAATTGTTCTCCTATTTTATTGGCGAAATTATATATGTTTCTTCTCGATGAGGTCTCCATTGGCATGACATATGAGCTCAGTGTAGTTTCCAAATATCCCTCTGACCAGCTTGCTTTTTCCGATAGGTTTTCATCAATGAAATGTTGTGCACTATCTTCCCGATTATGCACATATGTTATCTTCAAGGCCTTTGATCATTGTGACTTTATTCACCTCTTCCCGATATGCAAAAAATATTCAAATAAGGGGCTAGGACTTGTAAATCAGAAAGACATGTAGATGATCTTCTCAATAAGGACCAATTGCTCTCAAAGATTTTTCTCAACTATGATCAAAGAGATGCTTATATATATATTAAAGGCCATATTAATGGGATCATTAGTTAACATGGGTTGTAAAATGGATCTTGTGACAAATTTCAACAATTTCTATTGATCATGAAATTAAGATGTGGAAAATTTTTGTAGTACATGGAGGATAGATGGGTGAAGGCTAGTCAAAAATGTGGGACTTTTTCAGTTCTAACACATTAGGCATGAAGGAAACTCATAGATATATGTAAGACAAGAAGCATACACATAAATACACATAAGACATGAAGCATACACATAAATACATGTAGGACACAAAACAGATATGTGAAAGACACACACATATAGAAATGCATTGTTGGCCCACTTGATTTTATTTTTTGATTTACTTAAGAAGAGGTTTGAATAGTTAATCCTATTTGAATGACAGTTAAAGTAGGTGTATCCCACAAGCTGGAAAGATTAAGGCTTGGATACCAATTGTAATGTCCCTTGGTTGGGGATGCCTGAATTTTCTTAAAAACTAACAATTCCAACAATGTAATTTTTTTTACAAATAGTATTATAAATTAATTCATATAAAAGTTATTAAAATTAAGAATAAATGAATAATTGATATAAATAGAATTTCCATATTGGTCTAGTCTATAGTTCCATTCCCCATAACCAATCATAGAAAGGATTAGAAAGGAAAGCATGGTAGGGAACCCAAAGTCTACTCATCATAATTAAACCCAAGAGCATGGAAATCACCCCTTGGCCCCAAGTGGAAAGAACTTTCATTACCATCCAACATGAGGTTGGTATACTTACGTAGCAGAGAATGTTCATCACAACTAACTCCAAGAGCTTGGAAATCACCCCTTGGCCCCAAGTGGCATGAAACTTCACTACCATCCAATGTGAGGTTGGTCTACTTACATTGTGGAGCCTGAGGACTATTCATCACAATTAAGCGTGAGAGTGTGGCAATCACCCCTTGGCCCCAAGTGGTAGGAACTTTCATTACCATCTAACATGGGGTTGGTCTTCTTACATTGTGGAACCAAAATGTTGCCTCCTCTAATCGTGTTCCCTTGCATATCCTTTCCTAATTTCTTATTGGGAAACTAATAAATTAAATCAATTATTGTAAAAGCCTTAAATAGAATAGAAATTTAAATTAGTTACTAGGTTAAAGAGATTATATCTATATAATGTTCATTATACTCCAACATGGTGCATACAAATCACTTGTTATATTCAATGGTTGGTCCCTTTTTGAATGTGGATTTTTATTTATTTTCTAATCTCCTTTTATGATGCTTGATTGATTGGAAATTATAATACATACATACATATGTGTTTGTGTGTGTGTGTGTGTTCATATTTATATAGTTTTTCCTTAATTTATATTCTCTTAATTCTTAATAATATTCTTGTTGCAAACAATATTTATTTTTAGTAGATATATCATATTTCACTTTCTTATTTTCTTTTTCCAAATCACACTCCATTATCCCAATTAATTCCTCTTACAAATTATTTTATCTCTCTTATATATCTTCCCTTTTTGGGAGGAGAGTCATGTCTCTTCGTAAAACCCATGGCCCTTGGCAAGGGTTACACCCTTTCAATGCTAGAACTACCTTACTTATTTTATTAATCCTAAGTCGGCCTCCTTTATTTAATCACTATTAATTTACTAAGTAAGCCTCTTTACTTTATTGTTGGAAATTATAAATTTACTCTAGTCAGCCCCCTTAGCATATGCTAATATTACTATTTGTTTTGTTTATTTATTTGTATTTAAATGTCTAGATCTTTTATAATCTATTGTTGTTATTATTTATGTTTTATCCCTTATGCAAGGGTATGAAAAATTGTGCTTAATATAAATGGGACATCACAATAAATATAAGTAGAGAGGGAATGTTAGAGAGAGAGGTAGGGAGTGATGGAGGGAGAGGTAGGTTAATAAAAGGAGAGGGGAGATAAAGATAAGTGGAGAGGGAAGAAGAGGGGGGGAGAGAGAGAGGGAGGGAGGGGTAGGTAGATAGAGGGTGGAGAGAAAGATGGGAGGGAGGGAGAGGGAGATAGAGAGAGGAGAGAAATGACAAATGGAAGGTGGTAGAAATAAGGAAAGAGGAATATAGGGACAACGGAAACACAAGTATTTCTTTTTAATAAAATGAATTTTTAATGGAAAAAGTGAGTTGAAGATGTTACACCCCAAATGTGTAATTACTATTTACTATTACTATGTAGGGTAAAATGTGAATGTAATGTAGATTTTAGAGATGAATAAATTTTGCTTGTACCATGTTATCAATGTCAATGCTATCTCATTTGATTTTCTCAGTTGATGTTATTTCATGGGGAATACTACATATATGAGAATAGATGGTTATTGAATTATTATTCTAAATTTGGAGATGTTTATATATATACTGCATATGTTGTGAATAATTGATTGTCATAGGCATGTGTTAATGGTTGCAAGTAAATGTTCATTCCTCTAGGCAGAGGGGAAGTATCACTTGGGAGAAGATCTTGGTCAAATAACTGATAATGTAAACTATCTGAGCATATATACACAACACATTAGAATGATTGAATTGAGTCAATTTGTGGGTAGTAGGTAATTCATCCTTAGCCAATATGTCTACATTTGAGAGTCTTGTTTACTACTACATGCATTATTGCATGATGTTTATCTATTTGATCTTTTGAGATCTTTCTTGTACTATTATGATTATATTGACAAGTGGGATGCACACAGAAGTATGTGTATATATATGCACATGCATGTCAATGGGATCTAACAACATGTATATGCACATGTATAGATGTACCACACATAAACACTTATCACTATGATGGTAATCGTGAATGGCTATATGTGAATCAGATGTGAACATATATATATATATATATATATATATATATATATATATATATATATATATATATATATATATACATATATATATATATGCTATAACATATATATATATATATATATATATATATATATATATATATATATATATATATATGTGTAATGTATGTATGGTATATGCATGTATCCATGTGTGTGTGTATCGATACATGTGTACATTGGTGAATGGACACGCTCATACAGATACATCGATATAGATATGCCTACACATATGCATACATATAGGTATATACATTTATACATACATACATACATATATATATATATATATGAACACATTTAATATAATGTGTTTGTTATATACTATCTTGCTTGTACTCTTATATATATATATATATATATATATGTATGTATGTATGTATGTATGTATGTATGTATGTATATATGTAAATATATATTTTTATATATATACTATATTATAGACATATATATGTATATAATATTATATATATATAATAATATATATAACATATTATATATGTTATTTGAATTCAACTATCTCTTATTTGATAGAAGCCGATTTATAAAGGTTGTTTATAGTTGATAAAGACTATGATAATGGAGGTTGATTATAGTCATTATAGACTATGTTTAATGAGGCCGATAAAATATCTTATGATTGTTTGTGAAAACTGATTATCATTCAGAATGACACGCAATATAAGACATTGTATTGTGTTTGATATTGTTGTTGATAATAAGCTTGGACTTGTTCGACGCCATTAGTAAGACCAACCTTGACTTTGTTAACTGTTTTAAAATATTTGGTCAATTCATCCTCTAAGTGGATCAATGGATGCTTATTGTAATAAAATGGTAGTTAACTATTTCTTTTGGCAGTTAAACTGTGCCAAATAAGAAGGTGAGCAAATGGAAATGGTGCCACCTTTGAATCTAAGTTGTTGTAGATGTCTATTCTTTGTGATAAATAAAATTGAGCATATGTAGATTGAATAAGTCTTTAGATTGGTCTCACTAAACAAGTTGACCTGTAGGTGATTATGTTGAGTATTAAGCTAAGAAGTCACCACCTTTCTGTTGTATTTTATGTGTTGCTTTGCATGGAGCTTTATGTCCATTAACATGCCTAAACTATAGGCTATGAGGTGACCAAGTTGCTCTATAAATAGTTGAACCATTTCATTTGGAAGGGACACATACTTCTATAAGATTATACATCTTTTGCAATTCCTATTTCTGCATTATTTCCAACCATACTTTGTTTTACATTGAGAGAGAGAAAAGAAGTGAGTTCATTTAATTTGTGAGGAAGTTATATTTTGAGAGGAGTAAGCTATCAACTTGAGAGATAGAGTTTATAGTGATATTCTTGAGAATTTGTTTACCAAGCTTGTTGCTATTGGAAAAGGCTACATTGTTTCCATTTGATTGGATAAGCGATAATAGGCATGGGGATCTCTTCTTCTTTGTTATTTTAATTTTGAATGATGTGTCTTGGATGCATGGTTGAGATGTCTTTTTCTAGTATGTGCATTAGAGAAATAGAATATTTTGAAAAGGAAGTTGAAGATTATATTTTGTTTTCATAATGTGTTTTTAAGTACTCCATAGTAGGAGATGGGTGTTTATCATAAGTAATATATACTAAGTATGATTGAACATGAAAGGTACATATGGTATACTTAGCTAAGTTATTTATTTAACTAGGAAAGATTGTGTTACTCCTAGGATAGATAATCGAGTATGGGAGGGAATTTGTGCACTTACGTGTAAGTAGGGTTATTCCAAGTATGTAGGTTATCTCTGGGATGATGGACTATCCATTGAAGGAAATACCTAGCTTGTGTACTTACTAGTTAAGTAGGATAATTCCAAGTAGATTATTATGGTGATAGGTTATCTAGGAT
>VDFB02082012.1:0-27611 GCA_007258455.2 Sequoia sempervirens
AATATTTCCTTTTCAAATCATATCAAAAATTCAAGGAAAATAAAATAGCGGAACTATCCCTTCAAAATGTTCTGTTGATGGTGTTTTCTGCACAACTCAGATAAAATATGGAAATCCTATCTCTCTTGAAAGGTAAATCTCTATTAGAAAACCTTAAGAGATAACCCCAAGGTCTCTAATGCTAGGTCTTGACAATGCATAAACAACTCAAATAATATGTGAAAATGTTGGTAATCACAAAGGGACCTTACTAACAAATACTAGATCTTAGAACTTATCAAGTTTTGCAATATGGTGATACTTCACATCCCAAATCTAACACAGATGATAAAAGAAAAGTAAAAAGATAAGGGTTTAAGAGAGATAATAAGACTAAAATTAACCCTAGAGTCAACAATGCAAATGATAAAATGCTCAAAATGGATCAATCCCTCAAAACTAATTTGTTTTTAACCCAAATTCAATATGCAATCTCACAAGAACATTGCAATATTCTAAGGTAATAAATATTTTTAGACTGTAAAGCATTCACTCAAAACAACCCAAGTTTTTCAATTGAAATGAATAAACACCCCACAATTGAACTTAGCACATTAACATAAGGTCTAGTCTAACTTTGCAAAGCAACTCATAATCAACCAGCTACAAAAAGTATGAACCAGAGATTGCTACAAAGACTTCAAGCATGAAACCATAAACAATATTGAATCATCTAACCTTAAATCTAACATATACCAAATTCTTTCAAAGAAATTCCAAAAGATAGAACAACAGGAACCATGCAAGATAAAATTAACACAAGAAGGACACCAAATCATAATGTCTTTACTTGCATTAAGTCATCCAAAGTAGCAGTAGTTCTATTCTTCTGTTACAACACTTGCTCAAAATAAACAAACTCCTAACTCCTTGCTCTATCACTTAGCTCACTTCAAAGTCTAATTTTTCTAGCCCTTACAAATGAGATAGAAAGCCTTATTTATAGAAATTACATGCTATGTTGACCCAAATAGGGTTACAAGAAAAATTGGCCCCAAAAAAAGGTCAACCAAGATAGTTCTAAAATAAAACAATATTTGCATTAAATGCTTGAACTCATCCAGGTCAGCCTGGGTTCTCCAATATAACTCGGTCCAATGCATGTGAAGAATGAATAAGGAATAATGGGAGCACAAATTTTGATAAAGCCTTGCATTAAATGCTCTCCCCCTTATCCTTATCTTGCTCCACTTTATCTTGCACCACCAAGAAAATCTTCTCCAAATTGGCCAAAGGTGGAATAACTAATATTTTGAATTTCCTTTCAATATACTTAATATCTTCCCTTGCTTAACTATTCTATCCAATTCCACCTTTAGGGTTTGGTACCTATCCATGACTGTAATGTATGTGGCCACAACATCCAAATGGTGAACTATGATTGGTCCATCATCTATTGGGATAAAAATGTCATGCCATCATTTCCTTAATAGTTCCAAGTTGAGATGCCTCAGTGCAAACTTCTTCCTGCCAACAAAGTAGGGTCCTTCACTTCCATTCTAGCCTTGAATTGCTCATAATCCCACTTGCCTACATTTGTGTCAGTGTTCTCCGACTAGATGGAAGTCAATTTACTCTCAGGAAAGTTTCTTTTTATGTCCATTTTAATCCTTTCTACTTTTGAGACGGAAGATCCTTCAACACCCTGATCTATCTGTTTACTCTTAGTTCCACCAGCAACTATCTTACTTGATTCAACTTGCAATCAACAAATACAAAAAATAAAAATTCTTTACAGCATTAGAATCAAAGCCAGTCAATCATAAACAACATGTTTATCATTCAATCAACTCAAAATCATGATTAAAACCCCTTGAATCATCAAAAGGCATAAATTACTAGAAATCTAGGATTTTCATCCATTTGGGGAAATCAAGCCAGAGAGGAATTTTGGGAAATTCCATGCCAAGCAGATTTTACGATCATAACACAAATACCATAAATTAATCATCCCAAATGAAGAAAAAGCATGAACCATCTCTCTAATTATTCAAATCAACCATGAGATGCTTAAATATATAACATTGAATCCATTTGTCATTTCTAATTCTTCATTTTGTGGGATTCTTCAGGGAAATTCATTGGGGAAGGAAATCTGCGAGGTAGGCGTAATTCTGGGTTTTTGCACATCTTCAAGAAAAAAAGGGACAACGAAAAATTGAGAAATTCTGAGGGTTAAGGAATTATGTGAAGATCTCAAAATCCTAAATGTTATCATTTCTTCATGACTTCGCCCAAATTGATCGAACGATCACAAATTTGGGGATTTTTGGCTTAAAGTTAGCTTGCTTTGAGTCTCTTATAGATCACCTTCAAGTTATAAACTTACTCAAAAAAAAATTGATGGGAATTGGTGATTCCCTAAACTTGAAACCCTAAAATTCTGCCATGAGTGCATAGAACTAGCTTGGATTCAACTTACTTGCTTTTCCAAGTTTAAAAAAATGGATCCTTCATGGCCTACATGAGCAAGTTACTTCATAATAAAACTAAAGATAAGCTCACAAACTCACTTGGGGTCATCACTCTAGAAAACTCAAATAACCCTAAATCGTACCAAGCTGAGACAATAACACACACAGGGTCGAGTTTGAAGATGAAGTTGGTATTATCAAACTAAAAAGATTAACTATGGGGGTGCATCTTTTAGACTTCAGGAAATTGTGAAAACATTTGCACAACCTTAGCTTTATTTTCTCAATGACAAACATACAAAATCTAGACTCCACACATACTCAATACGCCAAAGAATTATTCGCATTCAATAATCAAAAGCAAGGCAACAAATACATACCATTGATGAAGTGAATTCAATTATAACAACAACTGGTAGCAAGCTTTGATACCCTAGAAAATAGTAACAACAATGATGACGCCCAGGAAATTCACCACCAAATCCAAGAATCAACAAATCCAAATGCCAAATCAAGCCAAGCACTTAAGATCAAGCCCCTCAGATCAGTAGAAGACAAATGGTAAAACATCAATGGCATAATAATCCCTCAAAATCAACTAAATACATGCCGCAAAAATCATACAATCAAGCATTAATTCCCTTGACAAGACAACCCAAGTGATGGGGTCATTGTAATCCTCATCATTTAATTTATCAATCCAAGGCAATGTTCATGGCTGTATGCAAGAAAGAAAGTAGAAAACTTTCTTGAAAACCAATTCTACTTGTAGAAATAAATCCTATTTGCATGAAAGAGAACTAATCTAAGGAACAATTTCATGAATTGAAAATACTAAACTACTTCACAAAATTTGCTAGAAATGAAAAGCTTTCTTGGATTCAAATTGAATCAAAAAATCTGGAATTACATTATTGGTAAATGAAGATCTATCCTATTTCCTTGGGCTGAAACAAGTTTTTATAATCCCCTTCTTTTGATAAAATGATTACATTGTATTTATGTAATTCATATTCTATATCAATCCACTAATAATGTGGATCCAAGATCCTATTTTTGAGGGGTCATTTATAAAACTTTAAGAAACTTGAAGTTGCTGTCCTCCATCATGCCACTTTTGTCTCATTCATTTTTTGATGCATACTGCTCCTTTCCTACTACAAATCATGAAAAATTATCAAAAGGGTTTTTAGATCTTCAAATCTAGTTACCAGATCATTTTGATTTTTTGAATTTTGTTGGGAAATGAGGGAGATATCATTGTTTTATTGAGACTGTTTTTTTGACTATTTCTGAATGCTTGATTTTTATGAAGTCTTCAGTTCTCCACATGAATGAAGGAATTATTCTTCACTTTTCTTGCCAAAATAATTTATCATTAACATGAATAACATTCTATAATAATGCAACAACATTTGAGTGATGTGGTAACTTGAGTTATCTTTGGTGGAAGAAGGAATCATGAAATGTAATAACTATGAGATATTTTTGAACTCAACATGAAACAAATAATCATCCCATTAATTTTGGAATGGTTGATGCTCCATGATTTTTCATGAATGTAGGATTATGATGAGAGTCTTCTCTATCTTCTCATTACTTTTTCAAATCCTTCTAAATCTTTTAGGAGTTAACTACTTCAAGTTTCTAAAGCTCTTTGCTACAAGTGTCTATGAAGCTTCTTCTTCCCACGAGTTATTTAATAACTCATTTATCTGCATTATATCATCTTAAACACTTCATGGAGACATATTAGAGGAAATTTGGATCACATTTAATTACTAAAAATAAATCAAACATTTACTTTATATTTTACTTTAAACAAGCTAAAGAACTTTCAATCATTACTCAAATCCACTTTAACACTAATGCATTAGGAAGAAATATATGATTTTGTTTGATAACATATGAGAAAATTTATGGTCTCATCACCAAGATGCAACTTGGTAATTTGATGAGGTGTAGGAATTTTAGAAAAATTTGGTTGACACGGAATTTAAAGAAGGACCAGAATCTCTGGATCATAGTGTAAACTCCTCCTCATTAGGTTTTCAAGGAAATCGGGGAATTCCACCAGAGGAGGAAATTCCAAAAATCAGAGGAAAACCTAGAAATAGCTTGAAACTTAATATTTTCATAACCTAAAAGTATCATTTGTGCAAGCAAGATAAACACTTAAGAACATGCCAAAGCAACTAAATCCTCAAAACCAAAGGGCCAAACCATAAAAAATTAGAGCAAAAAATAGGGGGTCCCTACTTTCAGTGGGGCGCATGTACGAAAACTACACAACACGTTCCTCAACCTATGACTGAACCAACCATCCTTGATTAGACAATTATTAAACCTAAACACTATTGAACATACAAGAACAACCTATAGAATAACCTCTTGCAATTTCATATAAGAGACCATGAGATAGCACAAACAATCCCGTTGTCCTTCGTAGAGTCAAACAAGTTTACAAAGTCAAAGTGAAAGTAGTTGGATAACCTCCTATTGTTTCTTTGAGTCCTCCAAAGGAAGAGAAGGAACCTTTGATTCACAAACCCACTCTTACACAAAAAATTTGACAATAAACTGAAAAGAAATCAAAGTGTTAGGGAGCATAGACATAGACATCATGCTATTACTTGTAGGTTGAAAACTCAAGAAAATAACATGGAAAATCAAAATCCAAATGTACTTGAAGCAATCCATGATGACTCTCAACCCTCGGTGTAACATAAGAAAGAACATTGTGTGCAAACATTGTTATTTGACCTCCTATCGTTATTAACTTAGGTGATGACATTGACATTGCAAAGATTGATGAACAAGTGCATGATGAGTTGAATGCATTGTTTTCTTCTTCCATGAGCTTAAATAAAAAATCTCCTAATAAGAGTGTTGAACTTGGTGCGTGTCCTAGTTTGGCACTTTCTCTTGTCTCTTTGGATCTTTGTCTGCCTTCCGTTTATACCAACTAAGATTGGGAGGCAAATTACCTACTTTAGGTTGAATTGCCTATGCCTTACTAGACTTTTGCATTTTCATTTATTTTCTTTTTATATGATTCTATGTGCATAAGGTGATCCCCGTGATGTTTCGTTTGATGTTCCTCTCTCTTTTGTGCATTCTTTTATATGTACCTTCATTCTTCTCTATGTTGTAACCATTTTCCATTTTTTCTTGTGTTTTCCTTTTGGGAATGATGCAAGGCATCAAGACATTTATGTCTCTTCCATGTTGACCCAAAAGCTTTTTCTTTCCCTTTTTCATTTGTTTTGTGTTTTCCTTTTGGAGATGGTGCAAGGCATCAAGACATTCTTGTTTCTTTCATGTTGACCCAAAAGGTTTTCCTTTGTTTTCAATTTCTTTGTGTCATTCTTCTAGTTCTATGTGTATTTTGGGAATGATGATAGTTCCATGCTCTATGAAAACATTGTAGCACATACATACTGTACCAGTATACTTCTTTCCACTAGGGCATCCAAAAAAATTAGAAAATTTGTGAACTTTGATCTCAAAAAAGTTATTCTTTGAACCAACATAGTAGGTACATTGCTTCAAAGAGGGGAAAAATGTAGATGCTCATATTATCTTGATTGATATCATGCACTTGATTCTGATTCACTAACACTAATTCTTCCTTAATCACATCCATACTAACCATTTAATTGAATAATATCTATTTGATTAAATAAATTAAATTCCTCCATTTTCCTTTTTAATTAAATAAATCAATTTTATTTAATTAAATCCTAATGTCCCTCTTCTAATTAAATAAATGAACTCTATTTAATTAAATCCTAATATTCCTCCTTTAATTAAATAAATCAACTTTATTTAATTGAATCCTGATGTTCTTCATTTAATTGAATAAATAATTTTATTTAATTAAATTCATTTCCCAAATATCCTCTCATTTGATTTAAATAATTCTAAATATCTAAATCAAATATCAAATCAAACTAACTTCATCTAAGCTAATTAATCCTAACTAACTCCTAACACTAAACCTCCATTCCTCTAACTTTTGCAAGTTGCACATGTAAATCAATTTATTCAATTTATTACACTGATACATTTTGACTCAAAATCTGACAAAAGTTTGTCAAAATTTCAACAAAATTTCATCAAAATTATTTTGTCGATTTTTCGATGAACTTTGAAACGTTGAAATTCTGACCTAGCCGATGATGTTGAGTCAAAATTTTGACGTTTCAAAGTTCGTCGAAAAATTGATGAAATAATTCCAATGAAAGTTCATTGAAATTTTGATGAACTTTTGTTAGATTTTGAGTCAAAATGTATCAATGTTAATTCCTCATTTTTCCATCCAAATATGACATATTCTTGGAATATTCCACTTATTTGAATTCTCCCTCCTAAAGGACTTTTTTCCTCCAACTTGGCATTAAATGCTCTTACATGTCCTCTCCTTGAGCCAACTTGGCATTAACTCCTCTTACAACTCTTCTTACACAAGCCATCTTTTGAATTTCAAATTCCACCTACATGCATTTAACATGCACATTGTTCAAAATGTGCTCCACTCTCCTTATTTAGCATGTTGACAAGTGGCACAATGACGTCGGTCCCTTTTTAATCTCACATTCGTCCTATTCTTTAATCCTCCATCCTTATTATAAATATATGCCTTCTCTATTGATTTGAGAAAGAGAGGTTTATGCAAGTTTATGATCCAAAATTTCATCCAAGTTAGCATAGAAATTCTCCATCATAGCTAGGTTATTGGCATTTTGTATCAAAGTCATCTTGTTCATCACACATCCATCATCAAGCTTATTAAGGGATTGGGAAAGATATTCTTTCCACATCAAAGAAGCACCAATCCCCCTATGGGATGCTAGTTTGAACATTAGAATAGAGTTTCATTTGTGATTTATTTGCTTAGTTTAAGATATTTTCTTTGTTTCCATATTCATATGTTCAAAGAATTTCTTGGGAATTTTTGGTTCACACTTGTTTATTGACTAATGATCACTTGTTTGTTCATGTTTGAGCAAGTCTAAGATAAGCATTCACATTTTGGTGCTAGGAGGACACAAATTTTAAAATTAAAACATTTTTTTTTCTATCATTTTTTCTATTTTTTGTCTTTTTAGGTCAAAGAACGACCTTGGAGGAAATAGCAATGCATACGTGGTCTCCGTTTTTCCATAGAATGATGTTGAATTTAGTAGAGCAACACTAAAATCCTCAAACAACGATGTAATTGTTCTGACATCACTATATAGCAACACTACCTTTTTGTTCAAATGGCGATGCCTTTGTTTTCTTCCTTTTGCACTCAATCTTAAAATGGTCGTACCTTGGTAATATTTTGTCCTTTTTCAGAGCTTTTTTTTGAAATGGGGTAGAATTTTAAAATCTATCCAATGGTGTAGGTGTTTCTCAACTTGGATAGAGTTAAAATTTTCAAATTTTCACCTAAAGTCAAATCACATTGTAACATGGTCTAAATTTTAGGGTTTTTATGCTTAATCATTCATTTAACCATCATATCTTTTTGTTTCTTAATCTAGTCTAACATTTTGAGCATGGATTCTAGGTTTTAAGAGGAGCATGAAGCATTGAATTGAAAGAAAAGCATGTGATATCTATTGTCTAGGAAAAGAACAAAACAAGAAGAGCTTCCTATGGCACTTTATTTTTCATAATTGTAGGGAGCATTTATAATCCCATCTTTAGGATCTTATTATCTTTAGCTTTAGAACTTAACTACATTTTGTTTGGGTATTAAAAAGAACATACAAAAGCTTTCTTTTCCTTAAAGTTGGTTAAAAATAACCTTAGAAACTCACTAGATTTGACTTTGGGTTTCAAAAATTGAACAAGCAACTTCAAACACTTGATTTTGGTGCTATAAAAAGAACCCATTATTGCTTTTGAGGTCTAAAATGAACATGTGCTTATCTTGTTATGTAATACTTTTTACAAATTAATATCATTGAAATTCATATGTATTTCTCTCGTGCTTTACAACGATCTTGAGAATCAAAATCATTTTGGTGATATTAGGTTCTCTAAAAGATTGCCTCCACACTTTAATTTGGGCTCTTAAGATTGAACATAATCTTACTAGTGTGAGAAAAGGCATCATGTGTGTTCTCTCTTTGTTCATGCAAACAAAGATTGATTGAACTACTGATGTACTTACTTGCTATTTTTCACCTTTAGAGGGTCTTCCTTGGTGGGAAAAAGTACTCACCCCAAGGGAACGACCCAAGTGGTAACGAGTATAAGCTAGGATCTTCTGAATCACTATACAAATTTGTGGTTGCAAGGAAAGTTTGCAATCAACAAATTGATACATGATAGCTCTCCCCCAATATCTTTATGATATGTAAAGCTCTTGTTCTAAGGGTTGGGAAACCTCTTGAGTGAGTTTATCATTGTGTCCTTTGAATTGGATGCCCTTATTATGAACCCTTGAGTAGTAGCCAAAAATTCCAATATTTGTTGGCGTTAGGAGGTCAGACCTCTAGAGCTGTCCCACATATTTGCAATTCTTTGTAGAGATGAAAAGTTTGTTATGGGAGATTCATGAGAACTGAAGCTTTGTTGACTTGTAGAAGTGAGTGTCATGGAGGGGAGTCGGTATGATCAAGCTTCTAATCATCCTCTCTAAATAAGCGCAATTGGATTTATCCAAGTGGGAATTCAAAAAATATTTTCTTTTCCATCCTAGGATTGTGCAATCTATGAGTCATTTAAATACTTTTCTTGGATAAAAAATATTAAAAAAAAACATTTAACAAGGTCATCAAATTTCAAACCCTTTAGAAGAGGCAAATACTTTTGAAAAGTCCAAGTATTATTGCTTGTCCCTAGGGATTTATCCTTAGATGCTTCTAAATAATTGGAACCATATCTCAATTTTCACTCTCCAAAGTCAACAAAGGAAATTGTGCCTTTGATTCTTTTATTTCTGCATAATGGATCTTGTGGGATGAAAAGAAATCGAGACATAGACATTAAGTTTGAAAGTTAAAAAAAAGTGTTGATGTGGTAAAAGCAAGTCATTAACCAAGATTAAACTCAAATTTAACCCCACACATGTGCTTGGTATCTTTTGTTCATATGTTCTTCTAAGCAAACCTTGATATTTTGGTTTGGAGTACTCTTAGGGAAAAGCATGTTCTTCAATAGCTTGGTCTAGTAAACAAGTCTTTCTAGGTTCACTTAGGATCAAAATCAGCACCTTCATCCATCACAAACATTTATCATCCCCATGCCACAAACAACTTTAGAGCTTTGTAAACATCATTCTAGACCTGGGTAAATCATCAAACACATCAAAATAACCTTGTTTAGTTAGGAGTGTGAGAATGCATCCTTTCTCATACCTCTAGTTAAATTAGCACCCCTTTGAACAAGTTCATCCTAAGGTTAATATAACATCTTGGGATTCACAAGTTCATTATGTAATCAAAACAATCAAAATCAGATCCTAAAGTCTAGCATTGATCCAAAGTTCCTAAAAGTTCAACACCCATCTTATTCAGCCCTTTCATCCTTCATCTCATCATTGGTCATAAATCCCTTAGAGGTCAACAAGGTAAAAACACAAGAGGAACATGGAATATAAACTTGATCCATACATCATGAGTAATCTAAATCAACCAAACTATCAAAGCCTTGTAATGCCAATTGATTATCAAAACTCACGTTTATACAATCTATACATGGGATCATTATCTCCTACAAGCCTCAATGGTACAACAAATGTGAGTATGCCCAATCTAAATTTTGGAACACCTTTTTGTATGGTATATTTAAATCAAATTCCAAACCTACAAATCTATCAACCAAATAATCAATGCATGAGTCTTCAACAAAACAAAGTTTTTCCACCAAATCCATACATGTAAAATATGAATATACCAAGTAGAAGTTTACTAAACATGAACATTTAAAATCCACACTTGGTAAACTTTAGGATAAATATGTTTACGAATCATACAAATGTTGTTCAAAGTCCAAAAAATATGTTAATGACTCCATGTATTGATCCAAGTCAAGGTAACACCATCCAAAATCAAAGTTACCTAAATCAAAACAATGTGATTCCCAACCACAACAATGTTCAATTTCAACCTATAATGCCAAATCCAAACATCTTCCCAAATCATAACATTGTCCAAAATCAATTTGTCCATGACCACATACAAACACCACAAGTAGACATTTAAAAAATGTTTGAACAAAAACCAAATCAACTATATCAAGGGTTTCAAGATCAAAATCAAGATCAAACTTTGTGAGATCATATTGCTATACTTAGAAAATTCATTGATGCATATCACTAAGAGACATCTCAACCCAAAAATTAATACACTCTTCCATTGGTCAAACCATGTCACCAAAGAATTGAATTGTGTCCACAACCATATGAACAATATCTCCAATGTCAAGAGGTTGGATATCAAGATCAATGACATCAACAACAAACCCAATATCCCCATTTTGAAGATCAATCATCACATCTCCAAGATCAATCACAACTATCCATCAATGAGAACATTGAAGATATTTCTACCTCATCCAATGATAAAATCAACATCTATCAACAGCCACTTTTAAATCATGATCCACCAACAATACCCAACAATGATGCAATGCAAGAAATGTTAATATCATTTGATCCAATGGTTGAAAACATTGACAATCTCTGCACCGCAATCGTTGAAAACAATGATCAAGATCTATCCATCAATAAGCACCTTAAAGATGTTTCTACCTCATATGATGATCAACTCAACATACATCAAGAGTCTCTATTTATTCATGATCAAAACCCCTCAACAATATCCAACAGTGACCTATTTCAGGGAATGTTAGAATTATTTAATCCTATTGATATAATCCACGATCCATCGACCAATGATCATGTTGAAAATGTCTCTACATCACCTAATGAGTTAGAGGAAATATCTCAAGAATTTATTCCAAAGCATGATCAACATCTTTCACCAAAGTCTAGCAATGGCCCTTTCCAAGACATATTGACATCCTTTCACCTCATGGTTAGTGAGTTTCTAAGGTTCTTTTTAACCAACTTTGACAAAAAGAAGCTTTTGTATGTTCTTTTTAAAACCTAAATGAAATGCAGTTAAGTTATAAAGTTGAAGATAACAAGATCCTAAAGATGGGATTATAAATGCTCCTAAAGTGCTAAAGAACACTTTTCTACAATTATGAAAAAGAAAGTGCCATAGGAAGCTCTTCTTGTTTTCTTCTTTTCCTAGACAATGAATATCAAATGCATTTTCTTTCAATTTAATGCTCCATGCTCCTCTTAAAATCTAGAATACAATGCTTAAAATGTTAGATGTGATTAAGAAACAAGAAGATATGAGGGTTAGATTGGATTAAGCATAAAAACCCTCAAATTTAGACCATGTTACAATGTGATTTGACTTTAGGTGAAAATTTAAAATTTTTTACTTTATCAAAATTGAGAAACACCTACACGGTTGGATAGATTATAAAATTCTACCCCATTTCAAAAGAAAAAGCTCTAAAAAAGACCAAAATATGACCAAGATATGACCATTTTAAGATTGAGTGCAAATGAAAGAAAACAAAGGCGTCACCATTTGAACACAAAGGTAGCATTGCTATATAGCGATACTAGAATGACTGCGTCACTGTTTGAGGATTTTGGTGTCAATCTGCTAAATTTAGTGTCACTCTGTGGAAAAATAGAGACTATGTATGCGTTGCTATTTCCTCCAACGTCATTGTTTGACCTAGAAAGACAAAAAATGGAAAAAATGACATAAATGGCCAAAAAAACATGTTAATTTTGAGATTTGTGTCCTCCTTCTAGCACTAAAATGTGAATGCTTAGCTTAGACCTGCTCAAACATGAAAAAACAAGTGATCATTAGTCAATAAACAAGTGTAAACCAAACATTCCCTATGAAATTCTTTGAACATATGAATATGCAAAAAAAGGAAAATATATTAAACTATGTAAATAAATCACAAAGGAAATTCTATTCTAATGCTCAAACCAGTATCCCATAGGGGGATTGGTTCTCCTTTGATGTGGAAAGAAGCCCTTTCCCAATCCCTTGATAATCTTGATGATGGATGTGTGATGAACAAGATGACTTTGATACAAAATGCCAATAACCTAGCTATGATGGAGAAATTCTATGCTAACTTGGATGAAATTCTGGATCATAAACTTGCATAAACCTCTTGTTGGTATGTGGCGACTGATCATGCTATACTATATAGCCCATGGTGATCACCGAAAAAGGGAAAAATCAATGAAAAAGGAAAAATCTGATTTTGTAGAACCCGAAAATCTGGAAGCTTCTAAGCTTGGTAAAAAGGGGTTCGGATGGGTATTACTGTATGATGAAAAAAGCGATTATTCGCGAGATTGTAATAAGGTTTTTCACTGGATAATAAAAGTATTGGATGGCTGCGGTTTGGTGGATGTAGCCCAGAATTGGGTGAACCACGTTAAATCTCTGTGTTATAATTTGTTCTGTGAATGTTTTAGTTTCTCTGTTTTTGTTTATTAAATCTGCATTTAATTGTTAGATCTGCCATCTCTAACCCTAACACCTCTCTCTCTCAAATCAATAGAGAAGGCCTCTATTTATAAGGAGGAGAGATGGAGGATTGAAGAATAGGAGGAATGTGGGATTAAAAAAGGACCAATGGTAATGTCCCACTTGTCAACATGCTAATGAAGGGAGTGGAGTACATTTTGAACAATGTGCATGTTAAATGCATATAGGTGGAATTTGAAATTCAAAAGATGGCTTGTGTAAGAAGAGTTGTAAGAGAAGTTAATGCCAAGTTGGCTCAAGGAGAGGACATGTAAGAGCCTTTAATTCCAAGTTGGAGGAAAAAAGTCCTTTAGGAGGGAGAATTCAAATAAGTGGAATATTCCAAGAATATGCCATATTTGAGTGGAAAAAGGAGGAATTAATAAATCAAATAAATTGATTTACATGTGCAACTTGCAAAAGCTAGAGGAATTGAGGTTTAGTGTTAGGAGTTAATTAGGATTAAATAAATTAGATGAAGTTAGTTTAATTTGACATTTGATTTAGATATTTAGATTTATTTAAATCAAATGAGAGGATAGTTGGGAGATAAATTTAATTAAATAAAATGATTTATTCAATTAAATGAAGAACGTCGAGATTCAATTAAATAAAGTTGATTTATTTAATTAAAGGAGGAACATGAGGATTTAATTAAATAAAGTTCATTTATTTAATTAAAAGAGGGGCATTAGCATTTAATTAAATAAAATTGATTTATTTAATTAAAAGAGAAAAATGAAGGAATTTAATGAATTTAATCAAATAAATATTATTCAATTAAATGGTTAGTATGGATGTGATTAAGGAAGAATCGATGTTAGTGAATTAGGATTGAGTGCATGATATCAATCAAGATAATATGAGCATCTACATTTTGCCTCTATTTGAAGTAATGTACTTGCTGCATTGGTTCAAAGAATAACCTTGTTGAGATCAAAGTTCAATTCTTTTTTGATTTTTTCAGATGCCCCAACGGAAAGATGTATATTGGTACATTTCCCCCTCGAGAGATCGAGGGAAAAGTCTTATTTGAGGGACGATCTCATGACAAAGAGGTTCAAAATGGATGTATGGATGGTTATGATGATGATGCAAATGAGATGGTTTTAAGATGCTTAGAATAACCAATCTATATTATTCTAAACAATTGAAATGATGATGCAATGCATGTGAGTTGGATGAGATGGATGATGTTATGTATAAATATGCAGGATGAGATGGATGTCATGATAGCATGTTAGCGTGAAAGAAGAGAGAAGAATGAGAGGAATCAACCCTTGATTTTAAGAAGATGCAAAAGTCCAACAAGTCTATGAGTCATTGAGACTTTATTAGATATGATGATGAATGATGATGTATTGCTTATCTAGGGATTGGGGACGTAAAGAGATTACTTTCCTTGTGTTTGATGACACACATAGGTACGATGCATCAAGGTATAAAGATCCAAGATGGCATTTTACCTAGTACGATGGTCTTTGACTCAACAAACAGATAGGAGTATTCTTGTTCACGCCTAACATAAAAAAACCTTGCTAGGATGCACTTCAGAAGTTTCAAACATCTCAAACCAAAAAATAGAAAGGTATAACCTATCAATGCAATAGTCAACAAGCTACCCAAAACACATTCCATACATACCTTAACAAAGCAACTATTCACAAAGTTATATTACAAGAACATCCAACAAGCACAACAAATGAAAGATAATGATCAATGCCCCATTCATTTCTCTCTAAATTGTTTTGATTAGACATCATAGAGAGGTCATTGGAATGAATGAAATAAGATAAATCAAAAGAAAATATCAAGTAAACAAACAAGTCAATGTTCTTCATACCTCTAGCCAAAGGGATTTGTTTTGGGATAAGAATCTGAAGTGATTGCCAAGGATAATGCCCATTGTAGGAAGGATGAATCCTAGGACATGTTAGTGGATGGTCGAAAGTTGATAGGTTGTTCGAAAGGCTATTGATATAAGGTTTGTTGCTTTGATTTTGCTTTTGCATTTGAAGCTTGCTTTTGTTGATTGTTGTGGTTGTTTTTGTTTGTATTTCTAAAGGGTGAGTGTGGCAATTTGATTTATTATGGATGATTGATTATTGTGGGTGAAGAAAATGGTTATTTTAAAATTATTTGTATATTTTTGGTATTTTGAAATGTTTTGAGGCTATTTTTGGGTTTTTTCTAGATTTTACAAATGTTTTGATTTTCCAAATTTCTAATTGTTTTTTGGTTTTATGAGATTTTATGATTTTTTTGGATTTTGTGTCTCGGGGGATCATCAAAGATTAGTCTTGCCTATGTTTAAGCTAAGAGATGATGTAATTCAGATAACCATGTTTTTGACTTTTTTTTGACTTTTTGACTTGTTTTGGGATTTTGATATGTTTTGAATGTTTTTGTATTTTCGCATGATTTTGACGATTTGGATATGGATAAGTGTGATGATATTAGTGATCTGTTTTGGGATTTTTTTGAAAACCAAGCTAAGGTTGATTGATTGGATTGATGGATTGATGATGATAACATTGTTGAGGATACACAACAATGCAAGGATAGTGTTAAGCAACATGAGGATTGGGAAAGACATCCCATGATGATAAGGGATTGATTGGATTGGATTGATGGTTTGATGATGATAACATTGTTGAGGATACACAACAATGCAAAGATAGTGTTAAGAAACACAAGGATTGGGAAGGGTATCCCAAGATGATGATAGATTGATTAGATTTGATTGATCAAGATTGTGATAGAACAAAATCTATTTGAATGATTTGATGTGATGTTGAAGCACACGTTAGATGCTACTGATATTGATTGTTTGGATTGATGCTCGATGAAAGATAAAGCTTGATAAGGAACATCTTCTTGTCAAAATGTGTCATGGACTAGTGATTTGGATTTTGGCTCACAAATGCTTTGACCAATTTGATTTTGTGTTTTCCAATATTTAGATCACCACATAAGTTGGAAGATATAAATCAAGATTTATTCATGAAGCAAGAATTAAATATCTACCCTCAGTGTCTAGCAATGTATGGAATTCCATGGGTGGATGCCTGGATAGGTGTATGAATGGATGGATATGGTAAGCACACAAAGGATACCAAGGATTATGTTGTGATAAGATAAGGTGTTCAAATAAATAATGCTCATTGGATAATGGTTCATGGCTTAGATAATGTCGGATAGGATAGGATCAATGAAAATGACCCTTGTCAAGATGCTTACCATAAGCAAGTGTAAAGTGTGCACCAAATTTTTTCAAGATCAAGATAACTTGGACTATGGATGTAGATGGATGAAAATAGATTGGATCATTGTTTTATGAATGAATGGATTTATTATGGATGAGATGGATGGAATTATGGATTTATTATGGATGGGATGAGATGCTTCCACCTGAACTAGCACATGTAGATGGTTGATTCTACACATGACATCTATTTTCTAGGTTTTCAATCATTTTTCTGATTTTTTTGGTTTTTTTGATTTTTTCTTTTCTTTTTTTTTGTATTTCTCTATGAAATATTTTTAAGCTCATGTTGAATCACTTGGTGGTGTTGATGTAGATGATTTTTTCATAATGTGCCATCGATATCCTACCTGAAGAAGTTTTTTTTGCCAAGATACGTGCACTTGATACAACTTTGTTGATACCAGAGTAAGATTTGTCTTTGTGTGCACATCGTGATAGAGTGCCTTTTGAGTCCTTATGATGAAGGGTGGTTTATAATACATGGCCAATGTGAGAATTGGATATCATGCATGGAGGCATGTATGGAGTTCTTTTTGGAATAAAAGATGGATTGGTTGATAATTTGGAACCTTTGACTCTCCAAACTTGGGAAGATGAGAAATGATGGGTGGATATAGAAGTTTGCATGGAATTAGGACCAATCGTTTGATATACTTTTTACATCGCTTGAGAAGCCTTATTTTTCCTTTGTGGACATATTTGATGGATACTTTTCCCTTTTTTATTTTTCCCCATAGTTTCTTTGACTAATGGATTTTGATAGGGATAATCTTTGTTTGTATTCTTTGGTATCCATGTGTATTTGATTTTCCCATTATGCTTCCCAACTTCTTTTTCTTTGATAATGTTCTTTGTACTTTGATTCAAATATTTCTTTTGATGTTGGTTCCAACTCATGGATGGGGTGATGGGTGGATGAAGATTCATGATGTGGCTAGTTGTAGTATTGGCATTGGTTTCCTCATAAGGACTCTTCGTGCTCCATATGTTGATGTTTTATGAAATAACTTGCACAATAGAAGAATATGATATGAAATATGCTACAAATACTTGATAATAACTGAGAATAACAAGCCACTTCGAGGGGGAAAACCTCCAAATATCTCTAATGAGAACACACTTCACAACTTGATGATGAAATAAGACTCACAACCTCCTATATATACCTATTTATGCCAAGGATAGCACCTAGGCCAACTTAGACACACCTATATAAGACTTAGGCCAACCTAAACAACTAAATAACAATATACTAATGATAATATGACTGAATAGAGAGTTAAGATAGCCACAAGATGACTATTCATAACCCGATGTACACTAATATTAAGGGCGTAGCATGCCCCCCTTCTTCAAAGAAGCATTGTCCTCAATGCTAATCAAGTTTGGATTCTTTTGAATGATGTAGCATCTTCAATTAGAAAATATTTCCTTGTAATGAGTAACTTGGAATTGTTGATGTCACCAGCTTCTTCATGTGTCTGGAAAATTAACTTCAACTCCAAGATGTGTCTTCCCTTTACATCAAGCTCTGGATGGTGATGAATGTGTTCTTCCTTTACCTGAACCTTGACCTTATTGATTTCCTCATTATGAGTAACATCCTCAATTGTTTCACTGTCCTTGTCAGGAGTCTTCCCTGGAGTGACAACATTCTTTTTACCCCTTGTTTCAGGCCCTGACATGATGGAAACCACTAATGTTGAAATAAATCACACAAATGAAATTTAAATTCTCTAAATTTTTTACTGTAATATCCTTTGGTATGTCTTCAAAAACCCAATAAAAATCAGACTTTAATTCAACAAGATGTGCGAGATATGTAGATTCCAAAAAAATAGTGTAGAAACCCTAATTCTACAATAATTCGCTTAGTTCTCCTCCAATTCTTCTAAAATATGGACTGTAGCTTCTTGAATATGTTCTTCAAAAACCCTTTAAAAATCAGAAAAAAATTCACCAAAATCTGAAAGATATGCTCTTCCCAAAATGCCTCCAAAATTGAGAAAAACCTTGCCTCTATGGTGCCAAGATCATGCTCTGATGCCACTTGTTATGAAATAACTGGCACAATAGAAGAATATGATATGAAATATGCTGCAAATACTTGATAATAACTAAGAATAACAAGCCACTTCTAGGGGGAAAACCTCCAAATATCTCTAATGAGAACACACTTCACAACTTGATGATGAAATAAGACTCACAACCTCCTATATATACCTATTTATGCCAAGGATATCACCTAGGCCGACTTAGACACACCTATATAAGACTTAGGCCGACCTAAACAACTAAATAACAATATACTAATGATAATATGACTTAATAGAGAGTTTAGATAGCCACAAGCTGACTATTCATAACCCGATGTACACTAATATTAAGGGTGTAGCATGATGCTTGCACTAGATAAAGTTGCCCCCCAATATTAAATAGTGGTATCATTGATATTTTTAGATCCCTTAATTATTGAATAACCAAGACCTTGATGCTTAGGATTTCCAATAATCTGCATTGGTTCTAGCATACCCTGTTCATGTAGGCCTAATCCTCTACCTTGATAATTCATTTGTTGAAACATTTTACTTGCAATAGGATGATTTACCTCAGAAACAAGGTTCTAATCCTTCTTTTCTCTATTGTAGATCTTCAAAGGTGATAGATTCTCCATTGATAAGATATTTTTCCCTTAAAAAGGTAACTGATCCAATTTTATAAGTGATAGGATCCTCCACATGTGGGATAGCTTCCTAATTGATATCTTTGGCTTGATCTTGTGGAATATTATATTTTAATTCTTCTTCAAGAGGTGTCGATGATTGACTATCCTCATAAAATTATTCCTTATGATTTATTTTTGATATGCCTTCACAAGGTGTTCTTGATTCACAAATTCTATAGAAGGCCTCTTCATGACCCATTTCTGATATGTCTCTAGATTTTTTTGTATCTTGATCATGTGTAAAAATGTTAAAGAGTAGGAGAATCTTGTCCCTTGGTAATGATATCAAGAGTATGAGACTCTTGTTTTGAATTAAGATCATCTACATGTCCATTAGGAGTAAGCATCTCATGGGTAAATGGAGGAATATGTGCTATTTGGATATGACCATCATTTGCGACATCTTGTATAGATAGGAGAGTGTCCATTGGATCATTGTAGTATCTTGAAGCTATGCATTCTTGATCTTGAATGATTTCATAATTGCTTTTGATATGATTTGGACAAAGTTCTTGAAATGGGTTGGTTTTAAAGGATGGATTGCTTATAAAGGTTTCTTGGATATCTTCATTATGAATGGGAAGTGGCTCAATATCCTCTTGATCTTTGAGTGGGCTTGGATCAAATGTTGAGTTGAGGATTACTTCAATATCTATAACCATGAGGTCAAAGGATGTCAATATGTCTTGGAAAGGACCATTGCTCGACTTTGGTGAAAGATGTTGATCATGCTTTGGAATAAATTCTTGAGATATGTCCTCTAACTCATTAGGTGATGTAGAGACATTTTCAACATGATCATTGGTCGATGGATCATGGATTATGTCAATAGGATCAAATAATTGTAACACTCCTTGAAATAGATCACTGTTGGATATTGTTGAGGAGTTTTGATCATGACTAAAGAGTGACTATTGATGTATGTTATGCTAATCATCGGATGAGGTAGAAGAATCTTCAAGGTGCTCATTGATGGATAGATCTTGATCATTGTTTTCAACGATTGTGGTGGAGAGATTGTCAATTTTTTCAACCATAGGATCAAATGATATTAACATTTCTTGCATTGGATCATTGTTCAGTATTGTTGGTGGATCATGATTGAAAAGTGACTCTTGATATATGTTGATTTGATTGTTGGATGGGGTAGAAATATCTTCAAGGTGCTCATTGATGGATAGTTGCCATTGATCTTGGAGATGTGATGAGTGATCTTCAAGATGGGGTGATTGGGTTTGTTTGTTATGTCGTTGATTTTGATATCCAACCTCTTGAAATTAGAGATATTGTTCTTGATGTGGTTATGGACACAATTCAATGCTCTGGTGACATGGTTTGACCAATGGAAAAGTGTATTGATTTTGGGGTGTAGATATCTCTTGATGATATGAATCAATGATTTTTATAAGTATAGCTATATGATCTCACAAAATTTGATCTTGACACCCTTAATATAGTTGATTTGGTCTTTGTTCAAGCATATTTTAAATGTTTACTTGTGGTGTTTGTATGGGGTCATGGAAAAATTGATTTTGGACAATGTTCTAATTTGGGAAGATGTTTGGATTCGGCATTATAGGTTGAAATTGAACATTGTTGTGGTTGGGAATCACATTGCTTTGATTGAGGTAACTTTGATTTTGGATGGTGTTACCTTGACTTGGATCAATACATGAAATTGTTAACATTATTTTTTGGACTTTGAACAACATTTGTATGATTTGCAAACATATATATCCCAAAGTTTACCAAGTGTGGATTTGAAATGTTCATTTTTGGTAAACTTATACTTGGTATATTCATATTTGGCATGTATGGATTTGGTGAGATAATATTGTTGTTTTGAAGGATCATGCATTGATTATTTGGTTGATAGATTTGTAGGTTTGGACTTTGATTTAAATCTACCATAGGGAAAAGTGTTCCAAAATTTAGATTGGAAATGCTCACATTTGTTGTACCATTGAGGTTTGTAGGAGATAATGATCCCATGCATGGATTCTATAAATTTGAGCTTTGATAATCAATCAAAATTTTAAGGATTTAATAGTTTGGTTGAGTTAGATTACTCATGATGTATGGATCAAGTTTATATTCCATGTTCTTCTTGTGCTTTGACCTTGTTGACCTCTAAGGGATTTAGGACCAATGATGAGATGAAGGATGAAAGGGGTGAATGATATGGGTGTTGAACTTTTAGGAACTTTAGATCAATGTTATACTTTAGGATTTAATTTTGATTGTTTTGATTGGATAATGAACTTGTGAATCCCAAGATGTTAGATGCAACTTTACGATGAACTTGTTCAAAGGGATGCTAATTTAAATAGAGGTATGAGAAAGGAAAAATTCTCATACTCCTAACTAAACAAGGTGATTTTGATGTGTTTGATTACCCAAGTCTAGAATGATGTTTCCAAAGCTCTAAAGTTGTTTGTGGGATGGAGATGATAGATATTTGGGATGGATGAAGGTGTTGATTTTGATCCTAAGTGAGCCTAGAGAGACTTGTTTACTAGACCAAGCTATTGAAGAACATGCTTTTCCCTAAGAGTACTCCAAACCAAAAGATCAATGTTTTCTCAAAAGAGCATATGACCAAAAGATACCAAACACATGTGTGGGGTTCAATTTGAGTTTAATCTTGGGTAATGACTTGCTTTTACCACATCTACACTTTTTGTTTAACTTTTATATTGAAAGTTTATGTCCCAATTTATTTTCATCCCACAAGGTCCATTATGTGAAAATCAAAGAATCAAAGCAATATTTTCCTATTTTGACTTTGGAGAGAGAAAATTGGGATATGGGTCCAAATGTTTAGAAGCCTCTAAAGATAAATCCCTAGGGACAAGCAGTAATACTTGGACTTTGCAAAAGTATTTTCGTATTCTAAAGGGTTTGAAATTTGATGACCTTGTTAAATGTTTTTTTTCAAGATTTTGGATCCAAGAAAAGTATTTAACTGACTCACATATTGCACAAACCTAGGATAAAATATAAAATATTTTTGAATTCCCACTTCGATAAATCTAGTTGCGCTTATTCAAAGTGGATGATTAGAAGCTTGACCACATTGGCTCCCCTCCACGAAACTCACTTTTATGAGTCATCCAAGCTTTAGTTCTCATGAATATCCCATGATGAAATTCCCATCTCTACAAAGAATTACAAATATGTGGGATGGCTCTGGAGGTCTGACCTCCTAATGCCAACAAATATTAGGATTTTTGGCTACTACACAAGGGTTCATAATAAGGGAATTTGATTGAAAGGAAACAATGATAAACTCCCTCAAGAGGTCTCGCAACCCTTAGAACAATGGTTTTACACATCATAAAGATACTAGGGGAGAGCTATCATGCATCACTTTGTTGATTGCAAACTGTCCTTGCAACCACAAATTTGTATAGTGATTCAACAGAGTCTAGCTTGTGCTCATTACCACTTGGGTCGTTCCCTTGGGGTGAGTACTTTTTCCCACCAAGGAAGACCCTCTAAAGGTGAAAAATAGCAAGTAAGTACATCCATAGTTCGATCAATCTTTGTTTGTGTGAACAAAGAGAGAACACACACGATGCCTTTTCTCACACTAGCAAGATTTTGTTCAATTTTAAGAGCCCAAATTTGAAGTGTAGAGAATCTTTTAGAAAACCTAATATCACGAAAAATTCTATTGATTCTCAAGATTGTCGTAAAGCATGAGAGAACTGCATACACATTTCAATGATATTAATTTGTAAAAAGGATTACAAAACAAGATAACCACATGTTCATTTTAGACCTCAAAAGACTTAATGGGTTCTTTTTATAGCACCAAAATCAAGTGTTTGAAGTCGCTTGTTCAATTTTTAAAACCCAAGATCAAATCTAGTGAGTTTCTAAGGTTCTTTTTAACCAACTTTGAGCAAATGAAAGATTTTGTATGTTCTTATTAAAACCAAAACAAAATGTATTTAAGTTCTAAAGCCGAAGATAACAAGATCCTAAATATGTGATTATAAATGCCCCCAAAGTGTTAAAGAACACTTTTTTACAATTATGAAAAGGAAAGTACCATATGAAGCTCTTCTTATTTTCTTCTTTTTCGAGACAATGGATATCAAATTATTTTTATTTCACTTCAATGCTCCATGCTTCTCTTAAAACTTGGAAGCCATGCTCAAAATTTTAGATGGGATTAAGAAACTAAAAGATATGAGGGTTAGATGAATGATTAAGTATAAAAACCCTAAAATTTAGACCATGCTACAATGCGATTTGACCTTAGGTGAAAATTTGAAAATTTTAACTCTATAAAAGTTAAGAAACTTTACATCGTTGGATAGATTATGAAATTCTGCCCCATTTAAAAAAAAAAGCTCCGAAAAAGACTAAAATATGACCAAGATATGACCATTTTAAGTTTGAGTGCAAAAGCAAGAAAACAAACATGTCACCATTTGAACACAAAGGTAGCTTCATTATATAGCGACACTGAAACAATTGTGTCACTGTTTGAGGATTTTAGCTTCGCTCTACTAAATTCAACATCGTTTTGTGGAAAAATAGAGACTACGTATGCGTCACTATTTCCTCCAATGTCGTTGTTTGACTTGGAAAGAAAAAAATAGAAAAAATGACAAAAAAGGAAAAAAAACATGTTAATTTTGAGATTTGTGCCCTCCTTATAGCACCAAAATGTGAATGCTTAGCTTATAACTACTCAAACATGAACAAGCAAGTGATCATTAGTCAATAAAGAAGCGTAAATCAAACATTCCCTATGAAATTCTTTTAACATATGAATATGGAAACAAAGGAAAATATCTTAAACTATGCAAATAAATCACAAATGAAACTCTATTCTAATGCTCAAACCAACATCCCATAGTGGGATTGGTGCTTCTTTGATGTGGAAAGAAGCCCTTTCCCAATCCCTTGACAAGCTTGATGTTGGATGTGTGATGAACAAGATGAATTTGATGCAAAATTCCAATAACCTAGCTATGATGGAGAAATTCTATGCTAACTTGGATGAAATTCTAGATCATAAACTTGCATAAACCTTTCTCTCTCAAATCGATAGAGAAGGCCTCTTTATAAGGAAGAAGGATGGAGGATTGAAGAATAGGAGGAATGTGGGATTTAAAAAGGAACAATGGTAATGTGCCACTTGTCAACATGCTAATGAAGGAGAGGAGTACATTTTGAACAATGTGCATGTTAAATGCATGTAGGTGGAATTTGAAATTCAAAAGATGGCTTGTGTAAGAAGAGTTGTAAGAGGTGTTAATTCCAAGCTGGCTCAAGGAGAGGACATGTAAGAGCCTTTAATGCCAAGTTGGAGGACAAAAGTATTTTATGAGGGAGAATTCAAATAAGTGGAATATTCCAAGAATATGCCATATTTGAATGGAAAAGGGAGGAATTAATAAATCAAATAAATTGATTTACATGTGCAACTTGCAAAAGCTAGAGGAATGGAGGTTTAATATTAGGAGTTAATTAGGATTAATTAAGTTAGATGAAGTTAGTTTGATTTGAAATTTGATTTAGATATTTAGATTTATTTAAATCAAATGTGAGGATATTTTGGAGATAAATTTAATTAAATAAAGTTGATTTATTTAATTAAAGGAGGAACATTAGGATTTAATTAAATAAAGTTCATTTATTTAATTAAAAGAGAGAAATTAGGATTTAATTAAATAAAATTGATTGATTTAATTAAAAGAGGAAAATGAAGGAATTTAATGAATTTAATCAAATAAATATTATTCAATTAAATGGTTAGTATGGATGTGATTACAGAAGAATCAGTGTTAGTGAATCAGGATTGAGTGAATGATATCAATCAGGATAATATGAGTGTCTACACATATGACCCCAAATCCATAGATCCCTTATGTGTTTGTGGGGGAAACCCTTCCTTCCTATTTCATGATGTAACTAGCTTTGGAAACATATGACTTGGCATAGGGCTTTTCAAGGAAAGCTCTCATGTCTTAGGACACAATTATTGAATACTTTAAAGAAATTTCTCATAGTAATGGTGTAGCAACTTTTTTAAAGTGGGAACATACATCGATGACATCTTTTGAAAAAATTTCATGACATTATTTTCCTTTTTCCTTATGTTGGGTCCTCTTCTTGGTGGTGTCATTGGGTTTGATGCCATTTGAGAGTGAATGATTTAGTGTCATGGTGTAATGCGAACGAGGCATACCATGGGTGATGATCTGACACTTTTGACTAGTCCTCTCTTGGAGACATTAGGAACAATGCTCCCTAAGAGGAAGACCATTGCATGAACAAAGAAAAATCCCTTTTTATAAAATTTTAACATGACATTCAAAAGAATTTACAAAAATAATTTTCATTGTGGCACCTGTTATAGTTATTAGGAGGGAAAATTTGATATGGTTAGTATGATGGGAAGCCAATACATTGACATGACTTTCTCATTGTATTTGGTGGGAAGCCGACACCCTGGCATGCCTTTCTCACTAAACCGCCTTATTGGGAAAACTCATCTAGTGGATAGACTGAAGTTCCATTACCCCAAAGTGAGAATACACATATTTTGGGACAAATCACCTAGTGGAAAAATTGAGGTTCCACTACCCTAGAGTGAGCAACATTTGTTATTGACAAACAACCACCACCTCACATCACATTGAGTCAGTTGTGCTTGATCCTTTGCTTTTTATTTTTCTTGGCCTTTGACAGGGTATGATCATGTATATTTTTTATTGCTGCAAACTTAAGTTTCTTGGATTTCTACTTTAGTGTGAGTTTGACATGGGTCCATCCTCTCACTAAAGTGGGGGAGAAATGTAGTAATGGGAAAAGTTTCCTTTTTCTTGCTTGATATGATAATTGACATAAAAATTGAACTAATGGTGTCTTGGAGTGGTTTTGTAATTTCTTGTACACATTCACATAATTTTAGGACCTTTATTTGACTAAAACATACTTTAATTGGTCCTTTGCAAGGGTATTGTGAAGTGTTGTAACAATCTTTGACACTTTTCTAGGACTTATTTGCTTAATTAAACCTTATGGGCCCCTTTCTAAATTAAACAAGCATAATTTATACCATGTTTAAGTGTTGTAAAGTGTTTTAAAGAACTTCACATTTATCTAGGTAGTCTTAATTCATTATGTTTAAGTGGAGTTATTAACCTCCTTTTTAGGCCTTAATTTTGACACCTCCCGAGGATCTCTCCTGACAATTATAAATTAAATATCAAATTATTTCATTGGGAAAAATTTGGTCTTGGTAAGTTGAGCTAGGACCCATTCAACCTTGATGGAAAATGGGTCCTCCCTTAACAAGATCCCCTTTCTCGGTTGATTTGGAATGGGTTTTTGGCCTTTTTTCATCTCCCCGAAGCCTTGTCCAGGAAACTTAGCCAAGACCCATTTTCCTTTGGTGGTGAATGGGTCCTCCATTAATGAGACCCTAATTTTTGAATTTAATTTTGGTAGGAATTTAATTATGTTTCTTTCTAGATATGGTGTCGGCCTTAGTTCTTTGAATTTCAAGGTTAATCCTAATTTAGTATAAATAAGGGGTTAATTCACATTGTTTCTCCTATCAATTTTGTGTGACTTCATGAGATCAAAAGCAAGAGCATTAGAGCTCTTCAAGAGCATTCATAAGGCATTTCAAGGCAGATTTCAAAGGTTTATTACAACAATTCAAGATCATAGATCATCATGTCAAGGGTTGAATGCATTCATATGTGTTGAGCTAAGAAGTTAATGTTGCATTAAGGATTCATTTACAAGCATCATCCTACATCCAAGATCTGCATTCTTCATGTCCACTCCATGATTGTTTGCAGATTTGTTTCACAAGACAATATCCAAGGTGACATCATTTACATTATTGCACTTTCATGCTTCATTTCCTTCATTTCATCATTTGGTTTAATTACCTACAAGGGTTTTGACTGAGGAAAACCAGTATTCACTAACAAATCAACAGGTTTTTATTTCCCTTGAGTGTTTTATTATAGATTTATAGGTTGAAGATCAAGTTGAGCAAGATTTGGAGCAAAATTGTCAAAGTTGCAAAAGTTGCCATTCAAAGTGCAAGATCATGGAAAAAGCTCTACAAAATTAACTACAAACTTCTAGAACTTGATAATCAGGATTTCAAGAGTGTAGACATCAAGGTACATGATCCTAAAATTAGTTTTTCGAAACCTTAAAAGGACCCATTCACCCTTGAAGGTGAATGAGTCCTCCATAGCTCAAAAACAACTTTATAGCCAAGTACATAGCTTTTTATGCTCTAAAAACATTCCCCATAGTTGCTATAACAATTAGGTTGCATTTTTGGTTGTTATTAGCATCTTATTTTACATATTTGAAGTGATTTTGGGCTTGGAAAATAATTGATCATCTCATTTACACTCACATTTGGGAAAGATCCTATTTTTAACCATTTCACCCATGACTTCACCTCCTACAACCAATGTCCTTAACATTACAAACACCATCCATACCATTACCACTTCCACTCATGCTTTGGGGGTCTACTCAAAGTCAAGGTGGAATTTCAATTTCATCCTCCACAATAGCAATGTCCATCC